>JASXSY010000282.1:0-43468 GCA_034509805.1 Sipha maydis
AACTCTTTCGTAACCAAACTTCTGGATATTATTCGCGTTACATTCGTACTTCAATTTCAAATCAAATATACTTGTAACATTAATTTTTAAATTATATTTTTCACACTTGTATGGTCACAGAAAATTTCTCAATTAAAATTAAAAATGTGTTTCTTTTAATCATTCAATGAACTGTTTTTCTTAGTGTTATAGGTTTATTTCTATTATTTGGAATACAATTTTGAATACGGTGCCCCTTAATTTTAGCAACTAAATATACATATTTATTGAGTTTCCTCAGATTTATAGATACATAAGAAGCAGTTTCATTCTAAGAGAAATATTTGTATTGAATTACAAAAATTTAAATTTGTCCAAAAAAAAAAAACAATTCGTTTAAACGTGATCAAAATAAAATATCACGATCAGAAATACTTTATGAACAATACTAAAATTAAAATAGGCTTAGTATTTTACACATTATACTGAAAATTATCGGCTATTAAATAATAGTTTTCTATAATTCATGTAAATTTTAATTTTAATTTGAAGAATTTAGCGAGTTGAAAATGAGTTAAAATTGACAAGAAAATCTAGGTTGAATGTACGAAGTTATAAATCGTTCGCGTGTTGAATAATACCAATGATCATGCACGATTATACAATTTTTCTTTTTATAATTATTTTTAGTTACCCGATGAACTCGTACGTCCTATTGTGGACGGTCAGAGAACGTTTTCGAAATGACCGATCATCATAATTGTGTGAGAATTGGAATTATTTTAAAATATAATACTCACGAATATGAAAAAAAAAAAAATAATAATAAAAAAAAAAACGTGGGATTAAAAACGAACAGTGAGAAGCTAGAAATTGTCAAAACTAATCTGCCATCTGTGTACGAAATTCTATACGAACGAGTTCGTCGACAAGTGATTTTCTTCCGACGCAAGAGCGCGTTACACCGATTGAATTGGTGCGTAAATTATTTTCGACTGCTGACTATCGTTTCGATGCAATACAAACGGTTAAAACTATGCCGTTAATGTTCGCAATCGTATTTCAAATACCGTATCGAAACGGCACGATTCTAAACATTTTGCGAACGTCGTACGAGTATAAGTCCATGGGAAACGTGAAACATTTCAAGCGCCTTCAGGTCGAACTCGGGTTCTCGTCGTCGCGAACAGACGCGTCGGGAACAGAACAGTTATTGTTTTTTAAGCTATTGCATAGCTTTTATCGCAGGCCTGGTGTAGTGACTGAAAAAACATTTTTCGTAACGAAAAAGCGTGACCATTACCTGTGGAATCCCGTAATCCCCCTCTCTGTCTACCACCTATAGTTTCTATGATACAAATTCCTGAATAACTAGAATAATAAAAAAATTTTAAATCATATCAACTACTTATTTATTTAATATGCAATAGCTTTATCGGGGCAGTCCCCGAATGCCACTAATTTGATGTTGTTGGACCGCAACGTTGAAACGGGAAACGTGCGGCCAAGAGCCAATCGAAACCTATGGGTCCGATCAAACTTTACCATCGGTGTTTCGACACGGTTTCAAAACGGAAAATCGGTGTCGTCAACGTTTCGGTTCCGGTGACAGTTCGCAGACGTACGGCTTTGGTGAACGCGGAACGAGAAGAGACGAGCGACGCGATACGACCGGCCAGATGGAGCCACGCGTTTCGGTCAGCCACAACAACGACCGTACTCGTGAAAATATTACGCACGCTCGTCCGCGATGTCGGTCAATCGGACTCGGAGGCGTTCTCATGATTTTTCTAACGGGGGTGGGAGGTTACAGAAAATGTGTAATAAAGTATTAGCCGCGGTTGCTAACTCCCTCTCTGACATAAAAACAATGTACAGCGGACAATTCACTTACAATTCCGTGTTAATACCAATGCATGATCTGATTGTAAAACAACAAAAATCGATAAAAATAATAACGAGTAACCGAGTGTTCGACGATCTGTTTACCAATCGTTTGGAAAATGATAACGAGTCAAAAAAAATATTTACTGATTACAATTGTTTGTTCGGTTATTACCAAATACCAGTTGACTATGGAAATAAAATCCGTTCAAAAGAAGGCCGTGTGGGGAGTTATCAACCCCTCAAATCAACCATTCTGTGAGAACGCCTTTGATCGTATTAATAATCAGACTCATGAAAAATAAAAATAAACGAAAATCCCTGAAGTATTAACTATTTAAAGAGCTTTTTCGTAGGTTATTTTTTGAGCATCAATATCCGCGCCGTAATAATAACTACTTACAATTGTCAGGCCAATAACACCTCGGATCGATGATAGGTACCTGATGTCTCATAAACGGTAGCCCTCCGTGGCCTAGAACAAAATGCCGAACGGACATTTGTACAGTAAAACCTCAATAAGACCACGCAATTTTTCCGTGTTAACGGAGTTTCCGTCTTGACGGGGTTAAAAAATAAAATTGAAAGAAATTAAAGATTATATATACTTATTTTTAGCCAATATACATAAATAATAATTATATTTTTTGAAAAAAATTTGTTGTTGATTTTTTTTGTATTTCTATTACCATAATAATGTATTGTCATCGTACAACTATATTGAATATCTATGGGTATCGATAATACGAAAATAAACTTATTATACAAAAATCATGTTATATTTCCGTCTTAGAAAGGGTTTTCATCAACTTTTATTACAAAAACGTGTCCGTTTTCGGCTTGGCGATATAAAATTATATGTAATTTGAAACGGGACCAAACAAATTTTCCGTAATACCGAGGTTTCCGCCTTACCGAAGTTCTGTCTAAGCGAGGTTTTACTGTATTACAATAGAACACGCTTTTGCTAAAATTAGTAGAATGATCGCCATCTGGAAGCCAGTCTTATTTTCGAAATGATATATGACCTAGCTGAGCTGACACTAACGTCTTAGAAAACTAAAAGTAAACCGTCATAAAACCAATGCTTGACTTGAAAATAATAGTATAGGTACTCTGATGACACATACACGTTTTGCGTCCCTACCCAATTAAAAACTCAACATACCACGTTAACCTCAGAGGTTTCCTCAGGGGGGAGAATGAGGCAGTAACTTCCTCATATTATATTTTTTCTTCAAATTGTTAATTATTTATATCATACTAGGAAAAAACATAAATGTAATTATGTGTATAATGATTTATAATATATATTTATATATATATGCGTATACATGTTTGAATGGAGTTCATTCACTCCATATAAAAGGGTCTAGGGACGCTACTGGTTCATCTCTTCTTGACATACTTAAATATGTTACCACAAACCAACTTATTCTTAACTTCCAAAACTTATTATGGGTATTCACTATCAAAGTTTGAGCAATAACTTCTATATATGAATATAGTATGCAGTTGCGTATTTCAGTACCTATCCTATACTTCCTTCTCTTGTACACAATCTTTGAAATATTTGCAAAAACATAAATTGACGAAAACTAAAAAGTATTAAATATTGAAGTACCAACTTACTTATATTTTACCAACTCAAACTTAGAATTAACAAATTCTAAGAAACTTTTCCCTCTTTTATTTTATAAGTAACTAAGAATAAAGAATATTTATCTTATTGTAGTGTTATATTCTTATCCACTGCCACGTATTCCGCTGAAATCGTATTCCGTGTTGGTGATATTTATAAATATGGAAATGTGTTAGGTGTGTATTCATCCAAAATGTTTTAAATCTATATCAAACCACACATACGTCAAATTTTCTCTGTTACGCCATAATAACCCCTTTACTACAATATTGATAATATAGTATATATGTTTTTTGTCTAAAGAGAATAATACTTAAGTAAACCCACCAGTGGGTTTATCTAACCTATACATTTTGTAAATGGTTAAATTTTTATGAAAATATTTAATTTTTTTAATTTTGTAAATTTTAAACTTAGATAAAGTACTGTTTGTAGTAGAGATTCTATACGTTATTTTTTGGAAAAACAATAGGGGTGCGCTAATATAATTTATACTTGATAATTTAGTGAGAGTACTCAGTCTCCCCCTCTAACAAGTAAATCACTACTAATAAAATGCATGGTTTCCGTCCGATTTGACACTGTAAATGTTGTAGAAAGTTTTTCTGTCGTCAACTAGCTTGTATCAGAATTCAGAGATAACAATGAGTATCCATCACATGATATACATATATTGTTAACATTGGCCAATTGTGTTTTATTTATTACAAATATTTCCGTCGATACAAAACATGTCACAGTAAAAATGTGAAATTCAAAGAGTATTTTAATTTAGTTTTCTTTGTCTAAGAGTCAGTAAAAAAGCGGATCAATCTGTTTATCTTCGTAAAAAAAATTATAGTTTATTCTTGTGAACGAAGTTTCGCACAACATACCATATTTCATTGTGCATAAAGCACATATATACTTGACCCTTAAAGAAGATCCGAAATTGTGAACTGAAAATGTGAACACAACTTTCGTACAATTTCCGGGTAGATTTGACACTAAACTTGGTTGGAGCCTTAAGGTTCCCGACGATGATGATTTAACGTCATTCGATTCGAATCATTCGCCTTCGGTTCAATTGTGGTACGCCCCAGAAACATGCGAAATAAAGTTATTTTCGCATCAACGAACGCGCATCGCGAACTGGCATAAATCATTTCGAAGGGGCTTCGGAATACATGAGCTTAAATCCTTCTTCATCAGTTCGCGGTCACTGATAATCTTTGAATGAAAATTATTAATGAGCCCCGACTGTTGTCTCGCACGGTTTTGTTATAATTACACACGTTCTGACGGGTCTAGGACATTTCGGCACAGTCGTTTCGGCACCGCTGTTTTGACGCGTGGATATCTTGGCGCGCCGCAGGTATATTAATATAACATTTTAAAAAACATAATAAATTATTTTATTTTAATACTATATAATTATTCCAATATTACAATTTTGAAAATACGAAATAGTTATCTACTTTTATAAATATAATTAATAGTATATGATTACATGGTTAAACATATGATTTGATAATTATTAAAAAAAAAAGCTATGATAATTTAAATAAAGTAAGTATTTTAAATACAATTTGAATAAAATAAAATTGAAATTTATCTTAAAGAAATATTATGTGCGATTCCCTTTAAATACTCAATACAATTTCTTATACATTTCTTGTATTATATTTGCTTACTATTTCATATAATCGACGATTTAGGTCAGTATATTTTTTAAATTTTTTAAGGGGACTTTCTGCAACAGTTAGTTGAGCTATAAAAACATCGTGGCCTGTTTGAACCCTTCTCAAGCAATTTATAAATGTCCAAATTCTTGGGCCACACACAGTATCATAACAGTAATAGTAATAGTAATATTCTTTAACAGCCGTGCCGAAATGTCTGATTTCCTGTTTTGACAACTAATAGATTCACTCACCGTCGCACAGTGGTTCAAAAATTTAAATAGTTGTTCGATATTTTGAATTTGAAAATATTCAAATAGAGATACTATAATATAATACCCAAGGCGTATAAATATGTTAAATGTATTGCAAAATAGTATCAGGTATAACTATAAAATAATAATTGACAAAAATATAGTTTTTTTTTTTTTTTTTTTTTTTTCATAAAAACTATGATACTTGTATTTTGTTAATAATTATCCCACAGTTTAATTTTCTACAGCAAATAAAATGAAATATTGAAGTGATTATATGGTTTATGTTAGATAAGTTGCAAAGATAGTATTTGATGGCCCGATTATTTAAGTTACGACCGATATTAACCCCGTATTTGATAATTGAAGTGTACAATGTTGAAAATAATATGATAAAAAAGCTTTTCACTCTTATAAACTTACATATTTAATTTATTATATTTGCTAGTTTATTTGATATGAGCACTTTAAGTTTGAAATCCTTTATGTATAAATAATGTTTTATTGAATTAAATTTAGGATTTCTTTTTTTTTTTTTATAATTGCTTTAATTTAACAAATAACACATCAAGAAATCTACGAAAATATTTTTTATAACAATACAATTAATTATACAAACAGAAAAAAAAATTCGTTAAATTATGTTTTAAATATTTTAAAAATTAATCCAAAGGATGATAAATTGCAAATTAAAATATAGATTATCACTAAACGTTTATATTCGTCGTTCTTTAACAAGTAATTACTTACAATACTTTTATAGTAATTCATACTTCTAAATTTGTATTATACATATAAAATTTATACTACATATCAATATAAATATATAGAATCATATTTGTGTAATAACCCAAAAATACAAATGTAAAATAAAAGAAATGAAGGGTGATGGAAGGAGGATAGTTGGAAAGGGTATGTTATGGCGTATGTAGTGGGTTGATTACCTCCCTTCTTGTTTAAGGGAGGGTTATCAAGATTACAGAGTTCCGAGAGCTGATCAGTGCAACTGGACAGTCTGGAAAGCTAAATAAAATAGCACTTACTTGTTCCGATGTAGATATTCGGGTGTCAACGATTTGGACACTTATAACTACCGAGTATAATGAGGTTGAAATGAAGTGAAACAGACACAGGATTTGCTGAACTGAAGCTGGAAACTTTTCAACACTCACACAGAAAACTCAATCGAAAAATGAATAGAAAAGTGTAAAAGTCGCAAATTATAATCACCCGTCATAAGAGGCTCTTGATTAATCAGTACGTCCGCACTGACGACCTAAGATCAAGAGCTCAGGGAGGGTTGTGTGTCCCTGTTATATAGGGATGTATAGCGGGATTGGATTTGGACCGGTCCTTTGAAGGTTTGACCTACCTATGATGTCAATAGTGTATTGATGATATATGATATATTGTTGGTATATGACTTTATTATTTGTGTTGTCTGTGCGGGTATCGAGAGAACCGTTATTTATTAGTTTTTAACATTGTATAAAATCGAATGGGGATATTCCGAGTGCGACCCAAAAAGTACTTTTTTTAATGTTGTAAGTATGTCCACAAAAAGGTATCGCCCGAGTGCGTCCAGAGAAATATTTATTTATTTTTTTGACATAGCCCGAATGCATCCCAGTTCAATTAGAGTTACCCAGGGTGCACCACAAAGAGGCGAACTGGCTTAAGCTTCAAAAATGTTTTTTTGATTTATTCAATATTTATATTAAAATTATACTATCTTGTTTATTTAACTTACTCCGAATAATTGTAGGTGAGTGTCTTAGATTTTTTTATGCTCATATAAATTACATTGTTATTTTTATGTTGTCTTTGATGTTTAAGAGTTATAATTTTTACAAAGTCAATCCTTGGAATTTGATTTTTAAAAATCCCGATACAACGAATTATTTTTAAATGTTAAAATATATTTATTAGTTTGGAAGTAATGAGAACATTCATTTTATACAAAGTGATGTACCAGACTCCATATTTACAAACATTCACCATCTACCAAATTATGTTGTAAATAATAATGTTTTTACATTTTTTTATTATTCGAATTTTCAAAATTTCGTTACAACAAAATTTCCGTTATAACGAAAAAAAAAAAATTCGGTCCCTCGGAGTTTGTTTTAACGGGAACTTATTGTATATTACGCGGACACAATCGGGTTCTTCAATTAAAGTAGTTGATAAATCCTCGGATGCACTCGGGCTATACGATAAAAACTGCAGATAAAACCGTGGACACATTTGGGAAACCCCCAATCGAATAATGTGCATCATTTCAATTGGTACCATCATTTTAAGTAGTTACAGAAATGTTATAAAATGGAACAATTTCTCAGGAAATAGGATAGATTTAACAAAGTAAATGTAGATTGACTTCAAACAGTTGTAAATTTTCTTATATGATAACATTCGCATCAGGTATGACAAAAATAATTTAAGTAGTAACAATGTTATCAAATCTTGTGGTCATCCGGTTTTATCATAATGAATTATAGTAAAGTTCTCATAAATTTGTTTTATATTTTATGTTTAAGATAAGTAAAATCAATAAATATGTTTTATTTCTAAAAAAGAAAAAAATTTGGATTCATTGTTGATTTTCCAAGACCAGGTTTTAGTTTCGACGATTGAAATAGAGCAAGACTATATTTTAAACATTCCAAAATATATTAAGTCGGTATACGAATACAAATTCGAGTTTTGACCTAATATTTTAATTTTTGAACCTCTGTGCATCGTATAGTTTGTGCATGAATGATAATTTTAAACATCTAGTCCTGTAATCGATAGTTATTGTCGAGTGCTACTGCACCTGTGGTAGGTGTATGTGGCAATAAGGGTCTGTGCATGTACGTTATCATGGAGGGCGGAGGTGATATGGGGGATAGATTTCCTCCCATAGTTCTTTATTTTCTTACATATAAGGTAATACACGTTTCATCTATTTTTAATATGCGTTTTCAATGTTGACTAGTTATTATTTTCATTTATTTTTTTTGCTTACTGCTTATTTTATAACCATTTTTTTCATACCCTCCATTGGAATATTCTGAAAACGCTTCGGGGTCTGTGATAGTATGGCGACCGAAATATTATGATATATGCCCGTCAAGACCGTTGGTAGCCGCCAACTGAGAAGAACTGCCGCGAGAAAAAAAAACCAAAGATTATACAGTATGTTGTGGAGCGTGTTCCTGTTCGATCGGTTTGTTTTCCGATTTGACTACATAGTAAAATAAATTGAAACAGTTTGTTCAGATAATTTCCGGTGTTATGTGCTCATGTCGGATGAGTTGCACGAATAACGCAGAAGTTTGGTGTATTAAAACTTTGCAATGAATACCATAGTCGATTAAAATTTATGTACGTGTATGAAGTACTATTGAGAACAATACATTTTGATTATTTATTAAAGTGAAATTATATACTTATATAAGTATACTATACTATACTATACTATTATTATATAAGTATATAACTATACTTAAGATAAGTACAGATAAGACATAATAGACAGATAGGATAATAAGTGAATATTCTCGTAAAATCAAAAAGTGTTTCGGTTTAGTTCTCATGTGGGTATTTCAATTTTGAGCACGGATATGCGTCGATTGTTCGTCGAAAATAGTTCACGCGACAGTTTCTCGCGCTGGAACTATTGAAATACGACAATTGTTCGTGCTTACAGTGTTCAAATATTCAACAAGTTATTAATTCGAAATAGGTTTAAAAATAAATTCAAATACCAAAAATTGTGTTTTTTTATAAAAAAAATTTACACGTACGTCTACATTTTTTTCTTTCATTTTTTATTCCAAATATACAATTTTTATGTTTTTAAATTTTTTTTTTACAATAGCCGTAAGAGTGGATAAAACTTGTGATATATGAGATCTTGGGGCTATTGATGAGCTATCTGCCTAGGAGAATTTCCGAATATAATGTTTGAAATGAGTTTCTGATAAGGGGATTTAAATGGTTGACAAAACAAGGTCGTAATGCTTGTGAACGATGGATGCAGTTTTAGATATGTTGTTAATAATATTATGCGATTACCTCTCCTTTAACTTTTACGATGCAATCGGCCAGTTCAGAGGCCCTCAAAGTTGCTTGTAATTGACATTAAATGTTCTTCATTTTCAGAAAAATATTCGGAATAAAAAGTTTTTCACGGTATTTTAAAACTTTGACCTGTGGTATATAAGCAAGAATAGGTAACATACGAATATATAAAGCAGATTAAGAATCTTTTCTGTATTTTCCTTGTAATTTTGCTTCTTGTAACTGACACCAAATACATTTCGATAGGCGAAGAAAACCGAAATTTATTGAAGTATTTATTAGGAGATTCAGATTTAACATCAAAATAGACTCGAGGTTTACATTTTAGTTTAATGATTTAAAAACCTTAAGCATTTATTATTATGTATCTTCTTTTTCGTAGAAGAACTTCAGCCTAAAGAATAACATTTTAATAACGTACAGCGTAAATAGTATATAATCGATTTAACGGAATTGGTGAATAAGCAAAAGTTCCATCGCAAACCAATTTAGGTAATTATTCATGAACTCCAAACAATTTTTCATTGAAGACAATATTATTATTTTAGTATCCGATTCATTATTAAAAAGAAGAAAATTATTGCCAACTGCCATTTGTGTAAATTTCCCAGAAATATTAAAACTTTATTTAAATGATTTACAGGAGCATTCAGTTCAGTTTGACGAGCACACTGTATTGTTCTTTTCAAACTAGCTACGCTGAATAATTGACCTGCAACCGCTAAGGGAACATTAAAAAAGAAGAAGGACGTTTGATGTACTGTATAAACGTACTTCTTTAAATTTCAAATAAAAAATAAGTTTTTTTTTACGGTAATTTAAAATTGAAAAATTGAAAAATGTATACTTACAATAGTATTAAAACTAAAAATCCTGATAAATTTAAAATATAAAACATAAATTATAATAGTAAATTACAAGATGCCGAAAACGAAAAAAAAATGCGAAACAATTTGACATTGAACAGTACCTACATAAAAAATACATAAAATAATGTCATAAAAACGTTACATATTTAACTTTCTTCAAAATCATTTTAACGTGTATTTTATCCCTATAAATATTTAGTTTAAAATTCAAGTTCGTAATACTAATTTCAAGCACTTTTTCATAACTTTATTTCACGATTCAAAATATTTAGATAATTTAATTTATCTGATTTGCTAAATGTCCTACGTCTCCATGACTTGTATGTGTTGAGGTTCGTGCATCATGTTTCAAATTATAGATTAATAGCTTTTTTTCCGTTTGAACATTATGCGGTACATGATAATATTCAAAACTTTTGACAACATCGTCATTTTCCACATGAACACGATCAACGCACACACATATTTTATATGCGATGAACATTTCTAATAAACTTTTGTTCCCGTTTGTATTTCTCGGTAGAACATGCGACTTTTGTGTACGAATATATGGTATCTGTAACCCGGTCACCTGTTGCGTATTTTTAAGACGTAGTAATTTAATAATTATTGAGGTAAAATAAAGTTGGACGGACAAAATACTGGTTGTGTTGCTGTATGATTTTTGTGACAGGCGTGGGTATGTATTAGTAGTATTATTAATACTTTTGCAGAACCTGTTAGGAGTGGGATTTTTGTGTGATAAGTTATTGATAAGATTTAAAAACGTGTTTGCGAAAATCCACACTAAATCAAATAGGTGTTAAATATACCCAATGTAATATCTTATAGATTTATGGTATTTTTTTTTAAGAATAATTGTCATATTCGAATAATTTTTTCACAAATAGTTGTCGCGCCGAACTATTTTCGGCGACCGATTCACGTGATATCATTGAGCCCTTTGGTTAATAAGACCGGACATATTTTAACTTTTTTAAAATAAGGATTTATAATATTTAATAAACTAGTTTAAACTTTGAAATGTATTGTTTTTAACTTGCTGAAAAATCATATCGTTGTTGCTATCACACGTACATTTAAACAATATTAAAATGGTTGTTACGATTTTAAATGTATATATAACATTTACATATTTTACCTCTTATTGTTCATCACTTAAAAACGGGTAAACATTTTTAATCCTTAAATTTTATAAGGTAGTATAATTTCCGAAGGATTTATAAGATATGATTATCTATTATTTTAACTATCTAGAGTATTTAATTTTTTAGAATCATTATTTTTTATGTTGTAAAATTTAAACTTAATGTTGTATACCCGGATTTAGCATTTATATTATATTTTATAAGCCAAAATGTTATCATATAATGTATTTTTGCTTATGTCATATATTTTACGTAATAGTTTGTTGGAGATTTAAAAAAATTGAATATACTCGAAATACTCCTAATAATAGTGTATTGAATAAACTCTTATTTTTCGAATGGGATGCTTAGTATACTACATTAAAACGAAATAATTTTAAATAAGAGTTGAATTTTAAAAGACAAAAAATCATGAGACTGAATTATTCGTTATTATTATGGTTTTTGAGGATAGCGATGAAAGTTAAAAAGAACATTTATTGTTAAATTAAAAAGACTATGACAATAAATATTCTTTTTTAATTTTTATTGCTGTACTCAGAAATCATAATAATAATAAACAATTCATTCGCATAATTATTATTATTTTTAAAAAACTCGTGCCAAAATAATATAATAATAATTGTTAAGTTAAAATGAAATCAACGTTTATTATTTTTATGGTTTCAATTTTTTTATAGAAATACTTTTATTGGATTATTTATTATCTGATATAATGTTTGCACAATAAAGAGATTTTTTTATAGAAAAGAAATGGAACATAGTGCCTTGACCAGAAAGGCATACGCTGTATACGTTGTACACGGATAAGATGTGAAACATACACTTGGTTTATTTGCAAAAGATCCTTAGCCCAGAGTCGTTTGAGGTACTAAGTGGAATTTTCAGGTATGATTTTCAAGTAAGATTTTTGCAATAAGCCACACACGCACGCACACACACACACACACACACATAT
Organism: Sipha maydis; assembly: GCA_034509805.1. Taxonomy (NCBI): domain Eukaryota; kingdom Metazoa; phylum Arthropoda; class Insecta; order Hemiptera; family Aphididae; genus Sipha; species Sipha maydis. The sequence continues at coordinate 12,464 of JASXSY010000282.1, forward strand.
ACAAACGCATATTACATTATCTATTTAATTTTTTATAACATTGTTAGTTTGATAGAATATTCAATTGTATAAATGCTCCTCAAAGCATATTTAATTTGTACGCACGTACGTAAGTTATAACTTGTTCACGCCGCCGGTACAATAATTATTACAGCACCGATTTGCGAAGGGAGCGATTAGTTTTGAGAAGTTTTGGTTCAAATGCATTTTCATACATCACCGGAGAACGTCATAGGATGCTGATACATGTGCTGTGCAAGTGTAACAATTTGCGACTGTAATTACTTTGGGACGATTATCATAATGATCAGTGCAGTGTACCGAAAGAGATTTATTATGAACTTTACTTCGCAAAAAAAATATAAAAATAAAAATAAAGTTCCAGAAAAATACGAAACAAAAGAATTTAATGGATAAGTGGCGAACCGGGACGGGAAGTTTTAAACTTGAAAATAATTACATTCCAGAGCGTCTACTACTGCAATTATAGAGTCCAAAATTTAATTGCACGAGTAATATAACTTTTAGAGTACGATATCATGAAAAATATAATTTAGTTTATTTTTAAAATTATGATTTATCGGTCATACTTCAATAAATGTACGCATCGAACGGCATTAAGGGATATAATTTTTTTTTCAATTTTTCGTGTTGTCGCTACTAATGTTGTATGTTTTTACGTTTCAAGTTTCAAGCGGTAAAACTTGTTACTACGTGACTTCCCAAATCGATTGTACGCACTAAGCCACAGAGAATATGAAAATGATTTTTTTCTCACGAGAAAAAAAAAAAAAGGATGTTTACAGTTAAAAATTTTCACAGATACATTTTTTTACGATTGATTCGAAAAAATAAATAAATTTCCAGTCGAAACGAGGTTCCGAAGAAATAGCCAATATTCAAGCATGAATATTTCGAAGACGGTTCCAGTAGTAAAGTTACTAATTGTCTCGTTGTGTATTGATGAAGTTACAAATGTTTGCGATGCAAATGCAAAATCGCAGTTCATCGTTACGCTTCGTAACCAAATGATAATTTTTAATACTTCCATTGTTCACGGAACGGAAACCGAAAAATTCGAATCCCATTGAAACACTTCAGCCACGGCGGCAATGGCATCCGTATTCGTTGATTCGTCGTCGTGAATGGGTTCGAATAACGTGTGGGTTGAACTCAACACGCACAGTTTACTATAGACGATTGAGAATACAAAATACGATTCGCGTCAACGTTTTAATTGTTCGTCATCCACTCGTCAGCTGTGCGCTATACGGTTTCTGTTTCGAGACGGGCTCGGGTTGTTGGTGGAAAACGTACCGCTCTGCACTGCGCGTGCTTGATGGCCGAGCAAATGGCCGAACGGTCGCAATAAATCTTGTTTATAATGCACGACCGACGGCGGTCCTATTGTAGTCTGTCAACGCGGTTTAATTAAATACATCTGTGCGCTGAAATTGAACATTATCATAACAGAACTGCGGTTAAACGTATTAAACGTTCGAACGTTACGAGATTATATTGTGCGTACACCGTTCATTTTTCCGCTGTAATTTTTATGAAAGCCCATCATTCGTATGCACTCGACGGTAGCCGTAGAACGTAAGCAATTATAAACGCGTGCAGCGAATACGCACGGCGACGGATTTTCATAATTAATATCACGGCCATTGGGCGAGATCAGCGTTTCGATGATTTTCCGTGCAACAGTCCGTTAATGATAATTACTTTTGTGCACTGCGGAACACGCGGGCAGAGCGAGGGATTTGGACGGCGAGACTAGGTAAATATAATTAGAAATTGATTTCGGTTATTTTTCTTGTGGACTGAAAAAAAATAAATAGGCGGTCAATGGACGGTTACCGGACGGGGCGATATTCAATGAACATTATGGAACATAATATGTACTTTTCCGCCCTGGTCATATACACTCGAGTATAAATATACATATTTCATACGACTACGCCACACGATACGTGCACAACACAAAATTACTGTACAAACACGACGACCTTAACGTGTGTTGCGGCCCGATCCCTAAATTAAATACGAGTTGCAATTTCATTTATCACTTCATATCAGCTTATCAGCGTTGCCTAGAAGACACCACGAGGAGGTTGGCTGAGTCGTCTCCCAAAAATTTGTTTTATTTTTATTTTTTATTATTATTTATGTAAAATTTATTGCAAAATTTATGATAATTTATGGTAAAATGAATTTATTTAGGTTATTGGTTGGGCAAAAATTTAAAACTTAACGATTTAACGAAATCAAACTTCGACATTTCTTTTTGTGCTAGCTTTGTCATCTGTTGTCTTATAAATGCTTCTTTTCACATATTTTCTTCGTTTTTATTTCATTACTACTACATTTGATAAACGTTTCTGATTGAATTTCTATTACAACATCAATAATATTATAGATGTTAGGATGACTAGAGTAGAACGATGAATTTAGGTGTGAATGAAAACTTTCACAGCCGTTAGTGGTACGGTTACAGCTAACGGAAAACTGTGCCCAAATATTTGGGGTAAACATGGCGTCCGGGGATATTTAGTTTTCGAAAACACAGTCGGTAAATTGTACAACCCGATCATCTTTAGCGGGCAATATTACTAAAAAGTAATCCGTGAAACAAACGTTGTCAGAATTCAAAAATGGCAAACCAAAAAAAAAAAATTTTAAATAATAACTTTCATCTGTATTTGTGTTATACATTTTCGTGAGTCCTAAACTTTGAATTTTCCTCCACCAACTTTGCCCCCTAATTGAAATCGACATTCTCTTATTTTTGCATTAGGGGAGACTTCCGCTACAGCACTGTGGATCAACTTAGTGATAAAATATGATCGGGTCGCAATTCACCGGTCTTCAACACGTTAATGACATGTCGGGCCGCAACTCACCTATAGCCAATGTGATTAGGGTAAAAATCTCGTACGGTTGGTTTTCGTGAAAGTTCAATAACCCGGAGTCATATTCTCACATATATATATATATATATATATATATATATATATATGTTATCAAACACACTATCTTTAATCGTTTTCACGTCATATGTCCATTATGCAACACGACGTAATATAATATTGTGCCTCATTACAAATTTAGGTTTTCTCTAACCTTTCAACGTACGACCGAACGTAGTTAATACTTAGTGAATACAGTGAGTTCCACGGATATTTATTAACTTAAAGAAAATTCTAAGTTAATCACTGACCAATAACGTAATTTATTTGTCGCCGCTATGCATTCCTAATGTTTTACATCCATTACCGAATCCTACGCGCACCATGTTTACATGTGTTGTATTAATTGTCTGATAGTTTTATGTTACATATTTTATAGGTAATTTGTATTTACTTTGAGTATTCAACTGCATTTGAAATTATAATTTTTTAGATTCTGAACGGAGTGAAGAATGTATTGATTTTACAATGATGTGTTTTTTTTTTTTTTTTTTTTTTTTTTTTTTTTGTGTCTGTCGACACGTTTTGGGGCAGTAAAAATGCTTCGATTGCCTTATGTAGCAACTTTTCTGAAAGGAAAGTGAATCTATTTGGTACTTTGGGGGGTCAAAAGTTAAAAATTTCCAATATTTTTTAAATGCGACGGGAAAAACCATAAAAAAATTTGGGAAAAACGGGAGTTTTTACGCAAAACCAGTTTTTGACATAATCAAATTTTTTATTTTGCTATAACTCAAAAACTAATCGATGTAAATACTTGAAATTTTCACCAAATGTTTAGATTAGCGTTCTCTATACACCATTAAATTTTCAAAGTATTTTGACTTTTATTAAGCTATTTATAGACAATTGAAATTTTCAATATTTTTAAGTATTTTTTTTTTAAATAACGATAAAATTTTTTTGGCTGCCTAGAAAATCTTGAAAATTTAATACAAGGTTTCTTATAAGTTGTTCTTTAACTGATAAAAAAAAATCTAAAATCGTAAGTCACAATTTTTTTTTATATGTGCTCAAAGTTACAATTTATACGAAATATGTAAAAATCACGATAATTTGCAAGTTATTTTGTAGATAAAAATTCATAAAATTTTTTCTGTTCATACTTAAGGTTCAAAATTTTAACACGAGGTTATGTATAAGCTACTCTTCAAAAATCTTTAAAAAAATTTCTACCGGAATTAGAGGAAAAAATTTTATGACTGTTTGAAATTTAAATATTTACGAAATTGCATAAAATAGCGATTTATTCTCAAACGATTTTAAATATTTTTTATAATTCAAAAAGTATAAGTCGCAGATTTTTGAAATTTCTACCAGCTGTTAAGATTGGTATTTTCTTTATGTCATATTTTTTTCAAAATATTATATTGATTTTTAAGCCACTTATAGGCATTTAAAATATTCGATTTTTTTACATTTTTTTTTTATAATCGGTGATAAAAAAAATTTGGCTCGTACAAAATACTTGAAAATTTAATAGAAGATTCCACAGAAGTAGTTCTTAAAGTCATTCAAAAATTATTAAAATCCATATGCACAATTTTTTTTTATAAGCGTTTGAACAGCGAATATTGACAAAAAATTACATGTAAAATATAATATACTGTATAATATTCTAGACTGACAAAGATATCGGTTTTTTTTAAAATGCTCTAACTCAAAAATGAAAAACCGCAACAACTTGAAATTTTCACCAAATCTTTATATTGACGTTCTCTATACATGGTTAAGATTTCAAAGTATTTTGACATATTTTGACTTATTTATAGACAATTTAAATTTTCGATTTTTGTTAAATTTTTGTTTTTAAACATCTATAAAATTTAATTGATTGAGCGAAAACTCTTGAAAATTTTATACTAGGTTTATAATAAGTTAAAATTATCGTAACTAAAAAATATCGGTGATCGGTTAACTCAATTTTTTTTTATAAGCCCTTAATTCTCAGATTTGTATAAAATGTGTAAAAATCACGATAATTTGCAAGTTATTTTGTAGATAAAAATTCATAAAATTTTTTTTGTTCATACTTAAGGTTCAAAATTTTAACACTAGGTTATCTATGAGCTACTCTTCAAAAATCTTTAAAAAAATTTCTACCGGACTAAGAGGAAAAAATTGCATGACTGTTTGAAATTTAAATATTTACGAAATTGCATAAAATAGCGATTTATTCTCAGACGATTTTAAATATTTGTTATAATTCAAAAAGTATAAGTCGCAGATTTTTGAAATTTCTACCAGCTGTTAAGATTGGTATTTCTTTTATGCAATATTTTTTTCAAAATATTATATTGATTTTTAAGCCACTTATAGTCATTTAAAATATTCGATTTTTTTACATTTTATTTTTATAATCGGTGATAAAAAAAATTTGGCTTCTACAAAATACTTGAAAATTTAATCGAAGATTCCACAGAAGTAGTTCTTAATGTCATTCAAAAATTATTAAAATCCATAGGCACAATTTTTTTTTATAAGCGTTTGAACATCGAATATTGACATAAAATTACATGTAAAATATAATATAATGTAGAATGTTCTAGACTGACAAATGATATCGGTTTTTTTAAAATGCCCTAACTCAAAAACGAAAAACCGCAACAACTTGAAATTATCATTAAATCTTTATATTGACGTTTTCTATACATGGTTAAAATTTCAAAGTATTTTGACATATTTTGACTTATTTATAGACAATTTAAATTTTCGGTTTTTCTAAATTTTTCGTTTAAAAATAAAATATACTTATATAATATTTATAAATAACATTGTATTATATTCTAGACTAACATATGAACTCCGTTCAGAATCGTTATTCGTATACAATGATATCTATCATTGCATTCAAATTTAACAAATCCATTATAATAATGACCTATCCTATAAGCGAGGTGCACTCCACCCCTAACTGTACAGCAGAGCGAGGCCCATCCGGTTCTTTTTTATATTACACTTAAGCAGATCATAGACTCTCTAGAGTAGAGAAATTCCGCACCATAATTAAAAATTAAATTATTTTCTACTAAAAACGGTTGGTCGACGATACAGGTGATAGAAGCACACAGGGTATAATAAAATCTTATTATTGTTCAATTAGGTTAGATGTCTATAAGCCTTAATGTTTCGTACACAATACTTGTAAAAGTTTGTTTTTGGACTCGTGAAAAAGTCACTTTCCAGAAACAGCTTAATTGACTTCAAAAATCGGATACCAGCCACATACATAATATAATACTAGTGTAAAACATTACACGAGTATATAATTGTTATAATTGATAATGATCCATCGAATTCGTTAAAAGTGGTTGCAATCAATTTATATTTGCTATAGCAATCGTATCGGGCGCGAGTGTACTCTATTTATGCAATATTCATATTCTTCCGAATAAAAATAAAAACCGTTTTGAATATCCATCTATATTTGTATAACTTTATTTCATTACATATGTGTTCAGTCATAAACTTTCTAATGGACGATAATCTTTTTCCGATAGTTTTGTTCGGCTTAGCAAAAAACTTAATACGAAAAAAGTGCATGGACATTACTTTTATTGCTGTGTCATACTATATAATGTTAGACATTGCTCGCAAGCAATAAAATCGAACAGATTTTACAATTTTATAACGCAATCGATTTAGAAAAACAGGTGGTAGAAATCGCACTACTTTATTGTCGTTCAAATTGACGTTAATGATACCGTTATCGATGATTATTGATCAACATTACCACTGACACGAGTAATATTGTCACAAATATTAAACAATAAATAATAAATGTAAACATAGGTACATGCAATGCTAAGATTGGACATTTTCATTTTTTTCCGAATGCCTATTCGCGTGGTGTGTGCACGTTTATATTTTTCTACTAATTACCATACATGAACGTAAATGTTTTTGGCTAACTTTTAGATTCTGAACGGAGTGATGGAATCTATTGGTTTTACAAAGATGTGTGTTTTTTTTTTATTTTTGTGTCTGACGACACCTTTTTTGGCAGTAAAAATGCTTCGATTTGCTTATGTAGCAACTTTTCTGAAAGGAAAGTGAATGTAGATGGTACTTTGGTGAGTCAAAAATCCAACTTTTTCAATACTTTTTAAAAAAATCGAAAAAACAATAAAAAAATTACGAAAAAACGGGAAATTTTACGCAAAATCACGTTTTTACAAATTACATTTTTTTAAAATGTTCTAACTCAAAAACGAAAAACCGCAACAACTTGAAATTTTCACAAAATCTTTATATTGACGTTTTCTATACATGGTAAGGTTTTCAAAGTATTTTGACATATTTTGACTTATTTATGGACAATTTAAATTTTCGATTTTTGTAAAATTTTTGTTTTTAAACATCTTTAAAATTTAATTGGCAGACCGAAAACTCTTGAAAATTTAATACAAGGTTTATAATAAGTTAATTATATTAATAGTTCGGTCATTTCAGTCATTTCAGTTTTTCGATCAGACATTGAATATTGTTTATATTATAAGATGAATGAATTTTCTTTTAAATTAGTAACTAAGATTGAAAACCATCAAAAGACCTAAAGATTGATTTACTGATTAAGTCGATAGTGATCATAATCAATACTGTCTATTAGATAAAATGGATACAATGGGAAATGGACTAGACTAGATTAGACTCTCGACTTCATGATAGGTTTGAATAATTATTATTATCATAATATTGTATACTTATTATCAGAGCTGTATTTAGAATTTAGGCACGCCGGGGCACTTATAAAATTTCGCCCCCCTTTTTTAGTGCTGAAAGAGTGTTGAAGGGGGAGGCGAATTAAAATAAGCATATTAATCATATTATTATTTTATCATTTTGTATTGTACAAAATACAACTGCAGTGGTTAAAAACAACTTTAAAATGCAGACTGCATTCAGGCTTCTGTGTATTGTGTAATGTTATTATCTGTGAAACCAAGGAAGCCTTCAGTGTTCGTTTAAAAATATATTTTAGAGAATATCCTCTAATAAACTTTAGCTAAATTTCCACCGATCAATCAACAATACAAAATACAATAGATAAAAAAAAACATTTAATTCAATTATAATAATTCAAAATTAGCTAAATACAAAAAAGAAATAAATAACAATTTACGGCCTCCGAAATTCCACAAGGGGGAGGGCAATTGCTCCCCATATCCCCCTGAATATGACCCTGCCTAGGATGGACGAAAAGAATTGAAGATTAAAAGAAGATTAAAATTAAAGAAGATGGGAAAGCCAAATTAAAAATATGTGTTAATCAATAGGAATGTGAGTGTCGCCGAGGATGTAAGAGGACCAAATCGAAAGAGAAGAATTGGATTTTAATAATTCGACACCATCAAGGTTGATTATTAAATAAATCATTATAGTTTCGAAAGGACAATGACAGCAATAGCAAAGCCAACATAACCGTTGTTGGGATCGCATCTAAAAATATAAAATTGCGGAACATTAAATAGGCGAGTAGGAAGTAGCTTTGTTTAAGAGAATATCGTAACAAATCATTTGTTGTGAGCAAGAATACCCTATAGAGGAATACTCCTCGTAGAGTGACTTCTAACGTTCCATTATAGGATATTTAGTGAGGAATAAGAGTTATTTCTACTGAAAAAGGTCATAATAATGAGATTTAAGATGGCTGGAGCAATCATTTTCATACATTTAGCTCAATAAGCGAAATAAAATTAAACATACTTCCAGTAGCTCGATTAAAATTTTTAAAACTAAATTTGATTTGTGTTTCTCTTTTCTAAGATTGTTTAGAAGTGGATACATCTATTTTTTATTTCACTGTTATCTACAACTAAGTCAAGTATAAGTTTATTTTGAGAAAGATATAAACTTACTATATATCATATTTTATTACCTAAAAATAAAATCGTAAATCTATTTTCGATCAATCCTAGGAAATAGACTAATGAATACAATCATCTTTTCAAAATAAATATAAGTCGATCAAAACAATGAGAATTTTTATTTCTTTTTTGGTTTATTTGCATTAAATGTATGCTCTACAAACGGAGCAAAAGTATTTTCTTCGTGTACATTGACTCATTTTCAATCCAAATAATATTAATTTTAATTCATACATTTTAATAATAAATATAATTTTAATTATATACCAATAATACAATTTAGTACATAATGATTTTATTGGTTTGGAACTGATTTTACCTATCCTGTGGTACGCCAAGTTCTTTTTCAAAAAAATCAAATAACACTGAACAATATTACTTATTTTCTTCGGTTTCATAGATTCCATATCTTGCTAGGCTTCCAAGCCCACATAATGAATTATTATCATGCCAAAACATATGTTGTCCAGCCTTGGTGTTAACAGCAGTATACTGTTTAAATAATTAATAATATAGAATAAATGGATTTTAAATAAATAAGTGTCTAAAAAAGGGTTGAAGAAGGTATAAAAAACGATTTAATCTTTCTAAATAAGTTAAACCTGAATAATATTTTAGTGTTTGGTTACAATTAAAATAATATCGATTGTCAACATCCGCAAAACTGTCCGCAGCAACGGAATAATTGTATTGTTTGTTATTCTTTTGATACTTCACTCCTATTTTAGCCTTCAACATAAAACATTCGCACGGTCTAAAAAAAAATATCAAGAACTACAATGGATAGATTTTTTGATATGGAATCGTAAGTATTCATTTAAAATGTTATTATATTGTTAGGAAATTGAATTTTGTAAAATATAAACACAATGCAACTTGTCTTACTTCATTTTTTAAATAAAGTCTAGATAATACAGAAGTCGGTGTTGTATGTACCTATAACTTAGAACTAGACTCAAATAGTGTATTGAACTCGGTGTTTGGCATTATCTAGATAAATAATTAATTATATTTTATCATATTTAGATAGTTGAAAAGTAATTAAATGTTGTATTACCTTAGATCAGCGGTCCTCATTATGCGGCCCTTTACAATTTGGTACGGCCCATACTAAAATTCAGTTATATAAATATAATTTATATAATTTTAATTGTTATCATTAGATATGTATGCCGCCTGCAAATAATTTAAAACAATTAAATATCTAAAGGAATTTATCTAGATAAATTAATTTTTAGTGATTCTATATTACTTGCAATAATGAAATAATTATAAACCATCGTAGTCTAATCTATAATAACTAATAAGTTGTTACAAGACGAAAACATTTTTAATTTAATCCATCCTACAGTCATAATTATTATTTGTATTAATATTTGTTTTTATTCGTTGTGTGAAATTACTACTCAGTAGGTATACAGTAATTAACCACCTTCACTCTACTATAGTTGTCATTCTTCTCCCTCTATCATTGTTGTCATTTTTCAGTGTTCATTCATTAACCATTATAGAGTTATAACTTATCGGTTAATTTTAGTTTACTATTTAGCCATGGACAAATTGCTAATTCAATTAAATCTTAAAAAATAAAAATGATGAGAAGAAGATGAACAAATCGTATCGAATTACTGGAACAGATAAATAAAACGATGTGTTATATATTCGATAGAAAATGTTTCAATATCGTGAAAGATTATGATATACAAACGACAGACTAATTTCAATATTGACCTAAGACGATTAGTGGACAAAAATGTTCGACTAGAAATTTTTTAAGTCACATTAGAGTATAATCTATATTATAAATAATAGATAATAGAATATTATCTACATTAAACAATTATTTAACTCATAAAATATTATAATTTATTTTATAATATAATAATCTATAATTTACTTCAGTTCCAATAGTTAAATTTTAATAATATTAATTATTGTGTATGATGCATTTATATATATATATATATATATATATATATATATATATATATATATATATATATATATATAATATATATAATATATATATATTATACATAGTTAATAAAAATAAATTAAAACAGTTAAATAATTTTTTTTTTTTATCGAAATATTTATTGTTTAATCTTTATCTAGATAAATATTAAGTTATCTATGCTCAACACTGATTGCACTTGAAAATTAATTAACTGAAAATTAATTTTGATTAGCACATACGATTTTTAAATAAATACATTTCAAAAGTTTTTCTATAAACTTGTTTTTATTTAGTATATTCATTTTTTGTTCCTTTTTAATAAATTTAAATATCCATACAATAATATATTATTTTATATTATTTATAATTAAGATAAATTATATACACCTAATAATTGTTAAAAATATATGTATATCATTTAAACATTAGAACAGCGTAAAATTAATATATAAGAAACATACTTATATACTTCTACTTCTACTTCTACTTTATACTTCTTTTTTGAGTAAAAATTAATTAAATTAATTCACTATACTTTCTATATCTATAAATTATAATATTTGGACCATGTTAATTAACGACCTTAATAGGTATCAATGGCTATTAAAAATTAAAATAACTAATAATGGTTTCTGTTAATAACTTGAAATTTAAAGAATAATTTTTTTAGTTTTAGTAAATTTTATCACTTAATGACACTCACGTAGGGTACCAAGTAGTACAATTTTACTGTTTCGGCCGGGTCTCGGGGTTTACGTATATTTGAAGAACCCACTTTAGAGTAATGGATTTTCAATCATTTTAAATTTATTTATAGAAAACGTGAGAAATTGATAAACGTTAGGTATTAATGAATCACAACTTATAAGTGAGCATTTGGAACTCATGTGATTATGAATATAATCCAAAATAAATTTGGGTGCCCTATAATTATAACTTAACTGGTTCACGGAAAATGTGTGGGTACCACTGCCATCAATAGTAGAAAAGTTTTTTGGAAATTTTAGTTTCACCCAAATTTTTAAATAACAAAAATAATTTAAATGAAATCATCTACTGTGTTTATAAGTATGCATCTCTTCTTCTTCTTCTATTGCCTCGCCTTCCTCCCAACTATTTGGGGTCGGCCACCCTTGTCCTACACCTCCACTTTACTCGATCAATCACATCCCCTCTGCACACACCGACAGCTCTCATGTCATTCTCCAAAGTCTCCAACCATCTCTTTTTTGGTCTTCCTCTTCCTCTTTTCCCTTCAACGTCCATCTTCATAACCACTCTTACTGCATTCGTTTCTTCTCGCCTCATCACATGCCCAAACCATCTCAGCCTATTTTCTCTCATCTTGTCCACAATTGGCGCTACACCAACACTACCTCTCACGTATTCATTCCTTATTCTATCTTCTCTTGTCACACCACTCAACCGTCTAAGCATTCTCATGTCCGCGACACTCATACTTTGTTCTATTCTCCTGTTAACCGCCCAACACTCTGAACCATACAGCATAGTTGGTCTCACTACACATTTATAAAATTTACCTTTCAGCCTCATTGGAATTCTCTTATCGCATAACACGCCCGATGCTACTCTCCATTTCATCCACCCGCACTTAATTTTATGTTTTACATCCATGTCAAAGCCCCCGTCCTTTTGAACAAAATATCCTAAATATTTAAAGCTCTCAACTTCACCTATCACATCACCATTATAAGTATGCATCTAAATTATGTATTATAGTAAATAATTAAATTATGTACTATAATTGTAATGATGTATAGTAGTAGGACCACAATCTGATCTTTTCCGGATTTTGTGTTTTTCAATTTAATGTGGTCTGGTCCGGTCCGGTTCCTTTGTCTAAAAAAAATATCAGTCTAGCTTTGTCTGGTCCATCTGCCTTCAATTCAATAAGATAATATTGGTGTTAATATTGATGCGACCTAATAAATAATATAGTAAAATAAAACTTAAAATACTCGTTGTAATATATCATTATAACTCGGATTATAATGTTTTGTGACACCAAATTAACTCTTCGCGTTTCTGTATGGATTTATTGATGACATAATATTTACTTATTATAGAATATAGATCTAAAAATAGAATTTGAGTTAATGATTGTGAATTGTCTTATTTGACATCTGTATTATTTCCAAATGTATACATTGTGAAAATTTTATAATTATATGGTTTTATATTTTATTTTGAATATTTAATTTAATGTATTGATGTCGTAAGTGAAAATTTAAGATAATTAACACAATCCCCATTTGATAAGTTATTATTTAATTAATTATAAATAATTAGTTATTTTAAATTATATATTCTCAATCCATACAAGAAAATATACTAGCTAGTAGTTAGTATTTATACAATTTTTCTACATAACTTATTGAAGGGGCTTTAGTTGGATTTGTATAACTTCAAAACTAATTGTGTTTAATATAGCATTTTGAAATTAATATACTTAGAAACTTAAATGAAAAATGAAAGTGTCAAACATCTAATTTAAAAATTATTCTAGATTAATCTTATAGCAAATGTATGTTCAAGTAAGGTACAGTCTGGTTTACAATCGTTTTTTAACAATGGATTTAATTTTTAAATGTCGGCTGGGTCTCGGTCTTTTCTAGTACATTCTAAATGATAATGTCCGGTTTGGTCTTGGTCTTAGTTAAAATGTATCTGTCTGGTCTCGTCTAACGGACCGTGCAGAGCTCTAACATGTATTAGTTCTTTAATCGAACAGAACACCCTTTTCATGTTTCAATTTTTAGGCCACCATGCGAACACGTTTTAGTGAAAACGATCAAGTTGACCAAAAAATGTGAAAAATGTAAACAGTTTAAGTGGCCATGGTCGAAAGCTGTAGGCTGCATCAGTAAGTAAACGCAATTGTTACCGAACGCGCTCGTGGTTTTTACACAGGTCGAACTAACCGCAAAGGTAATTAACTTTCTTTATTTTACAGAGTGCACGAACGTTTGGCACCGTCGATGCGGGTCATTTGAACGCGTAGTCGACGAGCGCGTGGTACAACCGTGCACGGTTCAACCCGCACCCGTCGCGGAAATCGAGAAAGATAGTCCGACCGTCGGGATAGCCAATGTCGCAAAGACACTTTTAAAGCACCCCTGCCGATGGATTCGCCGCAAAGCGAACCGCGTCCGGACAGCCGGTGTTTCCCAGCAACTGAACGGCCAATCGCTGGTGGCCACCTCGTCGGATTCGTGTCCGACGATCGTCCGCCCGAACGAATCGCTCGAAGCAGAAGACGCTGCCATTACGCCGGAAGCGCGGCCGTTAACCGTTGGCCCGATCGTAATGCCGGAAAAAGAAAACGCTGGTTCCACGTTGTACGCGCAGTTGTTGAATAATTATTTGGCTACAGCGCCCGAAGCGGATAAAGCCGTTACCCCGCGGGGTATTAAGTTGGACGCGTGGCCAGCGAATTTTCACCCGATCAGCCGCTCATTCAAGTGGCCGAAAACGAACGACATTGGCATGTGCCCTGAGCGATACATTGCGCAGAGATCATCGCAGTCCGAACTAGTAAAATGGCTGAGGTCAGAAAACGTTTCGTTTTCCGCGCGAGCGATTGAGTGTAAAAACGTGGCCCAAGCGAACGAAAAATTCGAAAATTCAGTTGTCGCCGCTGATCCGATCATAGGAACATTTTCGTCGTTTAACCGTCGCTTTCAACGATCCAACGGTAAACTGACTGTTACTGGTGTTGAAGAACTGTACCGACAGCTGTTGCCGGCGGTCACGGTAGACAGTTGGCCACTACCGATCGTCCTAAAAAAAACGATTCAGCCGACAGTCATCACGACCACCGCCACCGTTGGCGCAACACTGATCAACGTATTTAAAGCACCATTGGCAATTATCAAGAAACCCCTATCTATACTACCGTCGATCACAATTACGGTGTCACTGGCCATAACCGCCGCACCATCGGCAAAAACCGTCGCATCACCGACTTTAGCCGTCGCACCATTGAACATGACCGCCGCATCATCGGTCATAACCACCGCATCGCCGGCCATAACTGCCGCATCATCGACCAAAACCGCTGCATCGCCAACCATAACCGTTGCACCAAAAGCCAGTCCAAATAACAGCTTTTGCTATCGCTCAAATTGCAAAAACCGTCGCTGCCGTCGACGACAAATGATCGCGGCTGCTCAAACGACCAACAGCAATTCTTGACACATCATTTTTTGTTTTTTTTTGATCATTAGCCTATTGGCAAAAATAATTTGCTGTTAATTTATCTGGTCATATTGACATTTTTTTCATTTCAGTTTCATTTCTTGTTTGAACTACATTTTTTTAAAAAAATTTAATAAAGTGTTTACGTTTATTATATGAGGATTATGCTGTTATTGATCATACATTTTTAATCAAAATACTTATGAGAAATTTAGCGAATTATTTAATTTTAAGAACATTGTCAACGACCCTTATTCAATTTTAAACTAAATTAAGTTGACTAATACTAGCTAATACTAGAAATGTGCTTAATAGCTAAAAACAGAAACCTTTCTTTATTTAACAGTACTCGTTGGGTTACTGTAATCTAATTATTATATTGAATATGGTAGATTTGGAAGAATTATTTTATGTATCAAAAGGAATATAATTTTAGGGCGAAATTTACGAATTTAAGCGTATATAGCATATTATGTGGAGTTTTTTAAATTTTTTTTTTTTTTTTTTTTTAATTTAGTCAATAAAAACAAAGTTTAAAAAAGAATCAATAGTTGTTATTTTTGTAATTTTTAAAACAGAATTGTACATTTCCTGTCAATTATTAGCGTCCCTAGACCCTTTATAGGGGATAGGGCGAAATTTATACTTGTATTCACAATAACTATAACTTATTTAATAAGCTTCTATACTGTCTAAAAATATTAAACTTAGAGGATTAACCTAACCTAGAGGATTGAAACAAAAACTAATATACTTATAAACCAGTCCCTAAAATTATGTTTAATACGATACACTTTGTGTAGTATGAAAAATGCAGTGTGTAGTACGAATTTTAAAAATGTGTTCAAATAAAACCTTTATAACAATATTTTATACAATTTTATATAGCTTCACATTTTTTTAATAATTTAATGGTTTTTTGACAAACCATATTTTAATTATTATATACATTTTACACAGACACACAGTAAACAATATTTTGTGTTGTTACTTCTTATACTCATTATAGTTGTTATTATTTATTGTTATTGAGAGTAGCTATTTTTATTTTTATCAGCTTAGTAATGTTTATCTAGAAATAACCCGCATGCAACACTGCATTAGCCGTCGCTGATGGTATTATTATTACCAATTTTACTAATATAACCAGTAACCAGACACACCACACACTAATACATTATAGAGTATAGACAGTCTGACAGTACTACACTCTACAGTAGACATAATATTTTAGTTATTGCCAATTGGGTTTTTGTACTTCATAGTTGTCTAATTTTATACGTTTTATACTATCATGTCATGCTCTTACTCTCTTTCTTACGTTGTTGTTGTTTAGTTGTTCGTAATAGTTTTATTTCTACATATTTCCACAATGCATACATTTTTTATAAAAGTAAATGGTAAGTACTACCATTTGATTACTCATTGACACTCGTTGACACTCTTTGAGTTGTGAAACATTAATTTTCATATGTTCCTCAATTTAAATCAAGTACATTTTAACACCCCTAAAATAGAATTTGCAGCTTTAATTTCTGTTTGTTCATAAGCAACCATGCACTTGCATACTCCTCTGGGGCAGAAGATTTTTTCAGAGCGCATAATATGGACAAAGTTGCGAAAACCAACACTTTTGGGAAAGAAAAACTAACTAAAAATTTTAATTTTGTTCACAGTAATGAATTCATATATTTATTTTACATATTTTTATTTAATTTATATTATGAATTATTGGTTGAAGAAGACTATAAGCATTGGTAATAGTTTATATTTTTTATTTAGATTTGACTGATTTGATACTGTGTGTAGTACGAAAATTTGGTTATTTTAGAGACTGTTATAAACTTATAATTATATTATTAATACAAAATATGAAAATAATTTTACTCTCTATCTACTCAATACTTAAGGTGATACTGACTAGCGAACAAACGTACGAGTACACATTAAACGTTAATACTTAATTTACATTTAATCTACATTTAAATTTGTAATTATTTTATATTTATATTCATATTTAAATTTTTATATCGTACTATTTTTGTGTGCGGTATTGTGTTATGAATTTTGTGCAGTAATAGAAAGCGCCGACCTAGTTATTCACTAGGATCGCTAGGCGTTATTCGTATTTACTTAGAAACTCAAACATCTCGTTTCGATGCTTTACATAAATCGCCTATATTATCCATAACTAACTCACTCAACAAATAATAAAATTCTCTAAAATATTGTAAAAATTACTGTGCTGGCACAACGGGCCTAAGACTTTTTAAGATGGTCTCTAATTCACCTCTGATTTTTATTTTTTTAGATTTTAAAACATATAATTTAGTTTAAGTATTACAGAATTTATTAAAGGTGTCCGAAATGGATACCATTGCTATAGACGAACTTAATTTTGACATTAATCTTTTTTTGGGTCAATTTTTTTTGGGTCAATGAATTGTCAATATAAGTTTGGAGATGACATTTTTCAGAAAATTAAAACTGTTTCACCGCCATCTATCAAATACTTTACGTATAACGGTTAAACTAAATATTCGGTTTTATTTGCTGACTGATCAAGCATGAAAGTTGCACGAGATATAAACAGATTTCAATGAAATTGTATCTAATAATGTTTATTAAAATAAAATGTCATAAAATAAGCTTTCGGTTCTTCATTTTTAGAATTTTTTAATAATTAATAACTATCACAAAAAGTATTAATGGTAAGAAATTAAAAATGAAAAAGGTCGAAACTCCGAGGTCAGATTATATTCCATAGTTGGGTAATGTACAAAGATACAATGCATGATATTTCTGTATTGGTTTTAGATTCTGAACGGAGTGATGGAATCTATTGGTTTTACAATGATGTGTGTTTTTTTTTTATTTTTTTTATTTTTGTGTTTGACGACACCTTTTTTGGCAGTAAAAATGCTTCGATTTGCTTATGTAGCAACTTTTCTGAAAGGAAAGTGAATCTAGTTGGTACTTTGAAGGAGTCAAAAGTAAAAAATTTTTAATATTTTTTAAATGCGACGAGAAAAACCCTTAAAAAATAAGGGAAAAACGGGAGTTTTTACGCAAGACCAGTTTTTGACAAAATAAAATTTTTTATTTTGCTATAACTCAAAAACTAATCGATGTAAATACTTGAAATTTTCACCAAATGTTTAAATTAGCGTTCTCTATATACCGTTAAATTTTCAAAGTATTTTGACTTTTATTGAGCTATTTATAGACAATTGAAATTTTCAATTTTTTTTAAGTATTTTTTTTAAAAATAACGATAAAACTTTTTTGGCCGGCCAGAAAATCTTGAAAATTAAATACAAGGTTTCTTATAAGTTTTTCCTTAACTGATAAAAAATAATCTAAAATTTTAAGTCATAATTTTTTTTTATAAGTGCTCAAAGTTCCAATTTATACGAAATATGAAAAAATTGCGAAAATTTGCAAGTTCTTTTGTAGATAAAAATTCATAAAAATTTTTCTGTTCATACTTAAGATTCAAAATTTTCACACTAGGTTATATATAAGCTACTCTAAAAAATCTTTAAAAAAATTTCTACCGGACTTAGAGGAAAAAATTTTATGACTGTTTGAAATTTAAATATTTACGAAATTGCATAAAATAGCGATTTATTCTCAAACGATTTTAAATATTTGTTTTAATTCAAAAAGTATAAGTCACAGATTTTTGAAATTTCTACCAGCTGTTAAGATTGGTATTTCCTTTATGTCATATTTTTTTCAAAATATTATATTGATTTTTAAGCCACTTATAGGCATTTAAAATATTCGATTTTGTTACATTTTATTTTTATAATCGGTGATAAAAATAATTTGGGTCCTACAAAATACTTGAAAATATAATAGAAGATTCCACAGAAGTAGTTCTTAATGTAATTCAAAAATTATTAAAATCCATAGTCACAATTTTTTTTATAAGCGTTTGAACAGCGAATATTGACATAAAATTACATGTAAAATATTATATAATGTATAATATTCTAGACTGACAAACTATGTTGCTGTATGCAACTGCCAACCCATCCTTATTGAAAAATATATTTATCGTTTCAAAATAAAATATACTTTTTACAATATTTATAAATAACAATGTATTATATCCTAGACAAACATATTAACTCCGTTCAGAATCGTTATTCGTATATAATGATATCTATCATTGCATTCAAATTTAACAAATCCATTGTAATAATGACCTATCCTATAAACGAGGTGCACTTCACCCCCAAGTGTACAGCAGAGCGAGGCCCATTCGGTTCTTTTTATTGTTTATTTCCTCTAATATTAGATAATAATAAATTAAATTAGTTTACTGGATCGATTGTTGACCAAAGAAAATACAATTAAACACCCGATCAGATTCGTACTGAATAATAGCACTATATTCATATAATACATTCAGGCGCGGCTACAAGGAGGGGGGCACTGGGGCCATGGCCCCCCAGCTTTTTTTCAAAAGTTTTAATTTTTCACATATTTGTCCTTGTGAACTGTTAAATCCTGTTTTTAATTACCTACCTAGCTAACAATTTTATTTGGCGGCCTAAAAAAACCATATGACATTAATATGAGGTGTGTATTCATTTGGAGAAACAACTATTATCAGTAATCACTTACAGGTTCCAGGTTAGAATATTCTCTAACTCTAGTCCCCTTTGAAATTTAGCAATGGCTGAAAAAAATGGCCCCCCCCTTTGTAAGTCTCTGAAGCCGCGCCTGAATACATTATGATTATAGTCAACATGAAAAACTATTTACGAAATTCTAACAGATTTTATTGGAAAACGTTAATTTAAATGTTTAATTATTATTCAGATTTATTTTGTATTATGTTTTCATTACCAAAATAAGTTTAATTATTTAAAATAAATCATTTAACCAAAAATTATAAAAAAAAAACTTAAATAAAACTTGAAATATACATTTATTATTTCAATATTTGTTCAAAATTAAAATTAAATTCGTTTATTAAGACATAGTTTAGATGGGCCATTGCAAAATAATATTATGGTTTCAAGCCCTATTATTTTTCTATGCAAAAAAATGTATAAATTATAATTATTTATAGATTGTCAAACACACAATCAAAATTCATATGTTAGTAATCAATTATTCCTAAATTTATTATAAAGTAAATGGAAAAATACATGGTAGTTTTTTATATCGGTTACATTTATGAAATAAAAATTTTTAATTTTTTTAAATCGAAATTTATGAATAATGTCTTCCTATCGAATAAAAAAAAACTCATGTGGTGATTGATACAAAATGCAATTTCTTTTTATAGCATTCGTATGTTTAAATTTAAATTGCATTCTAACTAATCCCAATTTAAACAGGAAATTGAACTTGCGGATCACGAAATAATGTGTTAGTGTTGTTTTGTCATCTTTGAACGTACTTATCTGCGTGCTGGTAATATTTTCGTAGTATTAAGTGAAAATCGATCGAAACCATATTTAAATTAAAAATAATAATAATAGATATAAGGAAAAAAACGTATAGTAGGTATTCTATTATTCTATTAAATTATATTATACTTAGGTATTCTGGGTTCCATCAAATTGAGATCAACTCAATATTCTAATATTTTCGATTAGCATTAAACACGCAATCATAATACATGCAACTTAACTTAACTTTTCCCGATTCCACGAGGTACTAGACAATTTTCAAAGTTATCTGAGAATCGTCAAAACAGCACTTTAACGGGTGCAACCGACGGTATCTGGTATTGAGATCGGTTTCGATGACAGAAAACGGCATATGTATATTATAGCACGTTCAATTTCTGTCAATTTTTAATGGAATTATGCAATTTATATGAAATTGACTTTTGATAAAACAGAAATCCATTACGAACATTTTTGACAGTCCTGTTGGTAGGAAAAGCACATTTAGGAAACTAAATTTTTTTTTTTTTTGGACTTTTCATTTTATCGTTTTAGACGAATTTCATTGCATTTTAGATTATTTACTGTTATAATTTTTATACCGAATAATATGCATAATGTTTGGTATCGTTTGAATTATTATTACGATTCTATTATTCAAATTAGTATTGCATTTATGAACAATTACATAGATATCGTTAAAAAAATTAATAGGTATTTATAAAGAATAAATGAATAAATTATTCGTATCTTCGTATATTTACCTATACATAAGACTAAAAAAAAAATAATAATAAAATGTTTAAAAATGTGATAAATTTAATTTTTCAAACTCATAATATGGTCCATCACATAAATCACGATAACATTATTACGAAAATAGAAAATAAAAATTTCATTAATATTTTTTTTTTGTTACGAAAAATAATAAACAACATTGTTACACACGAAATATTTTTCCATTATTTTGAGATGTTATTTATAGTTCAATCCGATTTTCTAACGACACAATATATATGTGTATAATTAATTTGAATATTTACATAAGCAAAAATGTATAAGTACTCATTTGTAAATTAAACATTACTTAATTTGATTTAAATAAATATTAACTGTTTTTAAACTTTAAACAACCACCTGCGTATAAAACACGATTCGAGAATACATCGGAGCATTATAAAATAGGCCTCTACAATTAGTAATGTTTCGATGTACATCTTAAGTGCCTTTGATAATTGTTTACACTAGGTATTTTAATAAAATGCGTTTATCTTATTTGTAGCTGTTACGTTATATCTTCTAATTTAATACATTTTAAATCTAAAGCATTCAGAATATTTAGTTTATGTTCCATTGTTATAAAGCACACACATAATTATTATGCTACATATTGTATCTTAAACAATTACATATTTATATTCCGCTAATTATATTTAATTGATACCTAAATCTGCTAATGCTAAATGACAGGACATCTTGATATCCTATAAATATTAACTATTGTTATTTTTATTGCATTTTTTAAAAATATGTTTTCGAAACTTTAGATTCACTAAATAAATAATTCGATGTTAAATGTGTTACATGTGGTGTATATAACACAACATTAGTGACCCAATACCCTTTAAATTGTATTATTCCGGTGTAAATATTGAAATATGATGCTACAGAGTTTTGCTAAAAATTATGGATTGGAAGTCTGCGATTTTCTTATATTTTATATTTAATGTGTCTATTACGTATAAATGCGAACATAAATATTTCGAAACCAGAGAACATGCGATACAGGTACAAGAGTTCTATATAGAAAATCTTTTGATATATTATTTTTCACTAGACAGCATAAAGGGCACGTGAACTGACATTCAAATACAGCACAGTCCAAAAAACTTATGTCTCGTATAATATTATTGTTGTTGTATTTTATTAAAAATGTGTTCGATTAGGAAAATGTTGGATCTTTCGATTATATTTTAGTGGAATTTTTTTTAATATTATACCTTGCAACTATTAATTGTGATGTACTTATAGTACTTTAGCTGGTCTTTATTTTTTTTATTTAAAATTAGTAAAATGACTATCAATTAAATAATATAATGATAAGTACTTGTATTACGTGATTGTACAAGGATGGTACACTTGTTGATTGTTTAAGCCATTTACAAAAAAAAAAAAAAAATAGCTTTGTGAAATCGTCCAACTTTTGAACCTTATGACTTATATCTTTTAATAAAGTTGTGTAGTCACAAATCAGTCAGTAGCCAGTTATTCACGTTGTATCGAAAAACTGTTGAAATACGAGGTTAATAACCATTTCCCATTCATTTTCAGTAAAAATGACCAATCTAATTTAGTGCGATTAGTTGTTAAAAACGTAATCGTATTCTATAGAGCACGCCATTACTAATATTCACATTATATTATTCTTCTTTAGTTTCGGCCTTTAAAACCATACTGAAAACGATAACCTTTGCCATCTATCCCTGTCCTCCGCTGCTTCTCTTCATTTGGTACCGGGCTCTATCCTTTCAACTTCTCTTTTCACACCATCTTCCCATCTGAGCTTAGGTCTACCCAGTGGTCTTTTTCTTATGGGGTCGTTCACATAATATAAAAAACTTATTTATTTATTAATGTATACAAACTCTTTGTTTGTTTATTTATAGTCGTATATTAATTTACGAGTGTTAACCACTTAATAATTTTTAATTTTAGTTTTATTTATTATTATTTTATAAAATAAAAAATTCTCTTCATTTTTATGTTCAGTATATAAATAATTTTTTAATTTAAGTACATAAAAATACATTTAGCTACGGATCTAATTGACTAGGTAGTATTAGTTTTTTCAGAAAATGTTTTTGTCGTCCGATACACCACGTATTAGGTACATGAAATAAAATATCGTAAAATGTATGATTTTATTAAGAAGCGTAATTATAATAAAAATATAATAAAAAAAAAAAAAAAGAAAAAGAAAACTGAAATGTATTATAATCGATAGTATGTGATTCTAAAATTATGAAACATACATTCACTAACTAAAATATATTTTTTAGATATAGGTACAGTATATTGTTATAGATGTAGTTTAAATATCGATTATTGTTTGTGTTAAAAATTTAATTAGTTTACGTCTACATTAATTGAACAAAAAAGGAACTCTTTCACATTAATTTTAATTTTTTCAAAGTGAACACGTTAATGTTCAAGTTCTATGAAAAATGAACGCGCTAATTTGGTCGTTTATTTACCTTATATTTTATATTTATGAATCACCTCCTATCTGAATTCTGTATAAATGATGTTTTAAAAAAAAAATGTTTTCAAATGTTTTTTTATTACTGTATGTTTATAACCTATAATAAAATATATTATGATCAATATTTAGAATTACACATTTTTAAAATGGCAAATCAATTTGAACGTCCTAAAAATCGTTCAGATTCATTAAAAATATAAACGTCATTCACTTTCACGCTTTATTTGAAAAAAGCTAGTGACGTTCGTAAATCGTTCATAAAATATGAACATGAACACGTGAACTTATTATCACGAACCGCGTTCTTTCCAAACATTGATTATTACTTTAAAACTATACAATTAATTATAAACACATAATCAAAAATATCTTTATTGGAATTAAACTCAAAACTCTTAACTCAATTGATTTTATTATTATTTTTTTTTATACAAATTGAATAGCACATACTATGCAAATCTAAAAAACCTACGAGTCTTATAGTAATTTCCTAGAAAATTAGCGCTTACCATTTTTTTTTCGTGAGATAAAAATACAATAATATAATTTTAAATTATACTAAAATATTAATTATACTTAAATTAAGCTCACCAATATAATGATTCTCTTTGAACCTTTTACTTCTGCACCATCTGGAAAGCATCAATCATAATCAACATATTTAAATCTGGCAAATCTCAAGAAAACCCATCGGCTTAAATGCCTATAAGCCTTTTACCCGTTCTTGGGAAAATATTCGAAAAACTTCTACTCAACCACCTTACCGTCTTTGTAATCAATAACATCTCAATCTTTCAGTTTGGTTTTTGTTTTATTTACACTACCATGCTTTAACTACATCGCGTTACAGGCATCATGGTTTCAGCTCTCGAAACAAAATAATACTGCGCAGAATAGTTTTTTGATGTCACCAAAGCTTTTGGTACAGATTAGCATGAAGTTCTATTATTTTAGATCAAAAAAATATTCTACGCTTCTTACTACCTACTAATCCAGTCATATATCAAAAACAAATCCTTAAAATTATGGCAAAACTTCAATTTCTCCAATTAATGCCTTGGTTCCTCAAGTCAGTGACAATGATCATTTCTAATAATTCTTTTTACGTCTGACCAACTTACCATTCGCAACACTATGATTGGATCATTAGCAGACAACACAGTTTATTTCAGCCTTGAATATCGGTCCAAAAATTGTGAGTTAACATATCCAACATCACCTTAACTAACTTCAAGAATGGTTTCTCTAATTTGGAAATAAATATTAATAAAAAAAAATGTTTACAAACCATTTTCTCTCTCCGTCATGGTTATTGCATATCCAACTCAAATAACATAATTGTTCACATATCTCAATTCGAGTACCTTAACTTTATCTTCGATGGAAGCCTAACTTGATCAAGTCATCTCAATGAATAAAGAAGAAAACTGAAATTTCGTCTCCATTGCTAAAAGCCACTTTTGCACTTCAAAATATCAGTTCCTGTCAAACTGCTCCTTTGCAAAGTTTTATTAAAACTTATCTAAACTTATGGTATTATCATCTGGGTTCAACTAAACTCTCGAACTTTGAATAATATAAGGCTATCAATCTATATGCATCCGAATAATTATGAAAATACCATGGTTTTTTGTTAACATGGTGAACTAAAAATTTCAAATATTAACGAAACCATAAATACAAATACTATAATACATTTGATTATAGGTGCATTATAATATTGGCTCGTAAGCTGTTACCAGTGGGTGAAAAAGTGTATAATAGGTGAAGTATGTTTGACCTATTTTGATTAATTTAGTGTTAGTGTCTAATTTACGGGTTGTGTTGGTGGGATCGCTATTTATAAATAGTGGGTTTTTTGATATTTTCAATTTGCTATCAGTTGCGTTATTCCATTGAGATTACCCTTATTGGATTGAGATTTGATAAATTATTTTTGATATATCTATATAGTAGTGTTTTTACATCAGTAGATTTAAGGGATGAAATTGCTTGATCTGTTAATAGCTTCTTCATTATCGGTAATATCAAAATATCAGCTTGCGAAGAGATCCGGGAATTGTTTTATAGTAGTATATTTGTAGATGTTCGAAAAAAAAATTTAATAATTATCGCATCCGAAAAAAGATTCTGAACAACCTACAAATGAACATTGAAAAACTTATTAACGCAACAAACTAAGTAAGATTTCATTAGTTTATCGTAAAATGTCAATGATAGAAAATAATCTTAGTAAAAAATATAAAATAAATAGTTTCAGTTTATTCACTTAGACAATATTAACAATTTATTTTTGCTACTTGATTTTTTGTGGATTACATTTTGCAGTATGATTAACAAGTATAGAATACGTACATTTTAAATTTAATTTTAGGTTCTTTAACATGAATAAAATTTGAATTACAACGTTACGTAGGTATTTGATTTAAAAAATATAAATGCAAATACTGTTTAATAAAAATAATTCAAAACCTAGATGAATAAAAATATTCTCTCGAAAATTGTCATTATCATGTATAATATTTGTTAAGATTATCTTGACATACCATCAAAGTTTTAATCTTTACATGAAGCTTTTTCTTTCTAGAATTATTTTCGTGACTTAAGATAGTGAATGTTTTCAAGTGTTACATGTGTCAAGGTGGTAATGATGTGACATTCTACGTAATCCATAATCCGTATAATTTTATTTTGAATTTGTATATTAAAATTATTTAAATATTAAATATTGAAGAAAAAATATATCCTCATAATATATTATATTGATGGTAAAAAAAATTCCGGGCTGCAAGTTAAATCATTTAAAAAATGAATTATTTAAAATAATAAATTATATTTCAAAGGAACGTAAATAGCATTACAACACAATCAGTGTAATAATGCCTGTTTAATTATACTAAGATACAATATAATATATCACTTAGATAAGAGACTTTCAAATATTGTGTAATAACTTGTAAATTAACTGAGTTATTTATACTCGTCGATCTCTGTAGATTATTATACAATTGAACTTGAAAATAATGATAAATTTTAAATGTAAATATATCAATGCTCAGTGCTGTAGAAATGACTATAAAAAAGTACAACATTGTCAAATCAAGCGCATATACGCTTAGATAATATTAATATACTTGGAAATATTTTCATTAGATTAAAAAAAAAAAAGTTTATAGATATTGTGATGATTTTCAATGCTGAAAATAAACATATTTTATTGTTGTACGTATAAAATTTTTGTATATTACGGATTATAATATATTGTGTTCGTTGGAAAAAAAAATTACATTTGATTATGTAACCTCTCGTTTTAAATAGTCGTAAAACAATTTTGAAACAAATTTTTCGTGTATATTTGATAAAACGTATCTTCGAAATCTCATACGATCGCAGATCTTAATTATTATGATCCTTTCTCCCAATTGAGTTATAGGGTGTGGGGACCATAAAATTGTTTGAGTTACGTGTGTTGTACACGGTTTGGTCATTTGGCCCTATTTCGTAATCATTCACGTCGAGTGCCATAAATGTAAGTGCGTATGACAATAAATCGTCTTGAACGTTGACCGCACTATAAAAGTTAAGATGGGTAGTGGAAAAAAATAAGGCAGATTAACCATTAGGTACTTAAATATTCAGATTGTAAGTAAAACAATAGAAATTGTTTTATAACGATTATTACGAAAGTATCGGCGTACGTGGGAAGTGAATACTTAACCTGATACCTGACCTAGCTGTACGTTTATATTATTGTTATATAATTTGTTTTACTATAAAAAGCATTTGTAAAACATCAACGATTAACTTTAAATTTAAGAAGACATTAAACGATTACTAAATGAGAGAATAGACCCCCAACGGGTGCGTTGTAATTTTATTGAATCTGAAATTTACAATATTAATACTCTTCGTACACGATCTCGAGCGATACTATGACGGAATACGGTCGTAGAATTTCAATTTCAAGTATCGTGGTTATCGAATTATTTAGGACGTCCGGAATAATAGAAATTTTAAATTCGGTTGCGCTTTTGGTGTGCGGAAATTTCCTGTTGATCGATCCGCTGCTGTGTCAGTAAACACGTTGAGGTGCGCAGTGTGGACGCTTCTAACGGACACAACCGCCGATAATATTATAATTATTATTATTTTATGGCCAACTAGATAATTGTTTTTCGAATTAAAATAATTTCTTCTAGCAACCGCCGAATGGGCGCAAAATTGTACAACGTGTTGAAATACGTAATAGTATTAAAGTAAAGATCGATTATGTTCATTTTCGTTCGTTCATCATTTGTTGAATCGGTTTTGTTGTGCAAAGAGATGTTTTTGAATTTCACTTGTGTTGATTGTTATTACACGGATGTCATCGAGACACAAAGAAAAAGTTATGTTCTCGAATCGTCAGATAAAAATGGTGAGAAAATAAATAACAACACAAATTTTGATATTTCATACGTAATGTTACCTTTAAACATGTTGAAGGCATTTTAAAGAACTTTTTTTCAAATTATACAAACGATCTACGTGGCCGTATACCCGACCGTAATGTTATTTGAATTTAAATACTATATTTCTTAGGTTTTTATTTTATTTTCATACCGTCTATAACGATTTTTCGCAATCATAAAAACGACATTTTGTTATTCGACGAGGGACGTTTACGACCCATTGTGCGAATTGATCGGGCATTTTTCCCGCCGTCAATCTCCTAACCCTGCACCCGTACATAAAGTTGTGCTACAATCTAACACTAGGTAGTGCGAGATTGACAATATTGCAATGTTTGTTCGTTCGACAACATCTCATTCGTATCGCTATTACTATTGGCATTGGTGAAATGCATTTTTCGTTTTTAAACTAAATTCGTTCAGATACATGCTATAAATCGTTACGAGTCCGTTTCCACTCTTCGGCAGTCACATTTGCTCAAATCGGATCAATGTTATTTTGCTCGTCGTCCAGTAGCTGGCCCCCGTCGTGGGCGTCTGGTTCGGACACCCTGTCGATACGGCTTATGTAAACAGTTTATTTTTATTTACTTATGGGAAAAAAATGCATTTATTCATTTGCATTGCGTGTACACTGGAATGCAATAAGATATAAACTCGATGTTTCGAACGATAAACGAGGCGTGGATACGACGTGTTCGAGGAAATCGTGCGATACATGTGACATCATTTCACAATCGAGACGGATTGTAATGGATATTTATTTGTCTTTTGCGAGGCGTGCGTGACTCCGCGAGCACGTTAAAAACGATACAGTGGTTCCAAAGTGGCAAACTGAGTAAAATCAAAACCCGCTTGTCTCGTCTGCTCGCCGAAGGGAAGACGACATTGCGGAAAAACGGCCAATTAGCGTTTACCCGTTTCCCAGATTGTTTTTATGTAATGACCGCACGGGGATTGCCAAGCCCTCAATAGTTTTTCGCCGTGATGACGTTTTACGGTTTATAAACTTTTATCGGTCACTCCGCATAATACATAGATACGTATTTACATAGTTTGCACTTTGACTGTTATGGTATACCTAATGCGGTTCGCGAAATTGCCACTTAAAATGAAACCGTTTGTACGTTCCATTGCGCACGAATTATTTACGAGACGCGTTTTATGCTCCGAGCGGAGCGATTTGTTTTTCTCTGTTCCGTACACATAGGTTTTGCGATTTTGCGGATAGAACGGGATCGCATCGAACGTTTCGTACCAGATGAACGTATAGTCTGCTGTAGAATCGTCGTGATGTGGAAAGATCAGGGTGTTCGCGTTTGCTTCGAAACCGTTTTTGGACGGCTCCAAAGGGCCATTTCGAGAATATTCGACGTAGTTAAAGTTTCGGTTATCCATTCATCCAAGGTTGGAATATGTTCATTTTCAACTGTCTCGTCTAATCGACTGTAGGAAACGTCACC
Source organism: Sipha maydis (assembly GCA_034509805.1). Classification (NCBI taxonomy): domain Eukaryota; kingdom Metazoa; phylum Arthropoda; class Insecta; order Hemiptera; family Aphididae; genus Sipha; species Sipha maydis. The sequence continues at coordinate 42,062 of JASXSY010000282.1, forward strand.
GAGATCAATAGTGATGGGCGTTGTAACAATTTGGATTTAATCGAACAATATTTAATAATAAATCAGTCCACATCTACGCGCATGAGTGTGTTGTGTTGCCGTAAGTGTAAGTGTATAGTATTATAGTGTATTGCGTGCAAAGAAAAAAATAAACATGGTACAGTTAATTAATTCGTGATAATGGTAATTTTTTTTATTATTATTCTAAATAACAGAGCGCAACACAGAATTATGATTATAATCATTTTTTTTTTTTTTCATAAGAAATTATTTTAAAATTTTGATACTTAGTACTTATTTTTTTATTTATTTTTTATTCTGATATAATTAACGTAGTAATTGTTTTATTATAATAATTTTTGTAGTAATTCCAATTGTTGATTTTTAAGCCTCTTGATATTTCGTGCCAAATCTGAAGATTAATAGTTAATAATACGATTACATTATGATTTAATATTATATAATTGCATCCTATAATTTATATTTTTAAGCTTTTTCGTGCAAATTATGGTTTATTCCTTAATAGCTATTATTCACTTACAAATAATATGGGTATTTTACTAATCTATATGATTAACAGTCACTTATTTATGTGAGATTTAGGTTTCTAGTGTAGTTATTTAAATCTACGGTAGTCGATGTTACTGAGAAACTCACTAATAACAATTTTAAACAAATATTTTGTTTTTTTTTATTTATCTAAATTCTAAACTGACCGTTTATATAAATTAGATAATTACAATAATCGTTCGTAATTACTCGTAATAATGTTAGAATCAATCAAAGACAACTGAAAAAAAAATAAATAAAATATTTATTCCATTTTTTAGCTATAAGTAAATACTTATGGAATTAAAATGTATTTTATATGAGTCGAAATTGATGATAATAATTAATCCATTTTTAATCACTGGAATATATTTTTAGTTTGAGTGTTACGAGTAATGGGTGTGAAAAGAGAAATTAAGAACTCAGGACAGTAAAGTTTTCCTGAGAAAAGTTTGTACAAAAAGTAAAAGTTTAATCGCAAACCATGTTGTTCAAAATTTTCAAGGTCAATATACGTAAAAAATCGGGAATAGGAAGAATGCGGTTATATAGCTATGGAACATTTAAATGAGAGGAAACATATGAACTATTGCTGAATTTTTCGAATTTTTTATTTATGATCGATGTGGAAACCATGTATTCGAATAGAACGAATCAAATGATATATGGACTTTAGAGCAAATGATTCATTAAATTCTGCAGTATGTCGATGAGCAAAATCCAGGATTTTCTTTGATCTGTCAACAATGTTGTTGACATGACGGTCAGATTAAAGCTTAGGATCATCAAATAAAAAAAAAGCCATGGTTCTTAAAAGTCCGATGTAATGTTTCGCCATAGAGATTGTAATTATCTGTT
>JASXSY010000283.1:0-71156 GCA_034509805.1 Sipha maydis
TGTTGCCATTCGTAGAAGCGGTAGTATTAAAAACTACAATGCCATATATTATTTAAATAATGATACTTAAATATACATTTTTAAAGGACATAATTTTAACAATCCAGGCACTATATTATACATTATAATATATAGCTAAAGCTACAAAGTAATTTAGACCTGACGTACATAGGATAAATTATACTTGATCCTTTCTTTCATTTTTTAGTATTTTTTCTTTCTTTTTTTTATTTGGATCATCAATATTTATTTTACATACTATACACACTCAATATATTGTGAAGTTTATACCAACACAGTATTATCACATTTTTAAAACTTAATAGCTATATCTATGATTGTATAACGATTGTTCGGTTGTATAAAAATCATTACATATTCAAGTAAAAAAAAAACCAGTATGAAATTGGTACAGCATGTAAAATAACTTTTTTCTTACAGTAAAATCTTGGAACTCTAATAACCAGGTTAATGATATTATTATTATTCTTTACTTTTCTTACTTGTGTAAAAAGAAAAAATTAAATAATACAATGAAAATCATATCAAAGAAAATTATTTCTGTCTCTTCATGAATACATTAAAATAATCTAAAAAAAAAAAAAGATAAAAGGTCCTTCCGTATAAGTTTAAATTCTATATAGTATTTATCATTTCAGCATAATAATTGTATTGCAGTAATGTATTATGTTAGAAATGTTGTACAACTCAAGTTAAACATTGTCCTAAATTTTCTATCGACCTTCCGAAGTTTCGAAATAACTTATCATTCATATGAAATTAATAGTTTTCAACCTCAAACTGTAAACTTCCGTATCACATATGAAAAATTATTGTGTATTACTTCGTTGGAATTTAATATTTTCCGTGATTTGTTTTGTTTTTTCTTTGTCGGTTCAGTTAGTGTCATTTTTAAAAAAAAAATTTCATCAATTCTACTTTATTCAATGTCAGAACTGATATAGAAAGTAATTTTTCATTGTTTTGAAAAGTACTTCATTGTTATTACAAGTAAATTTAAAAGAGTGCACATGATGTATATAGCAACATGATGTTGACTAAAAATGTATAAAAACAAGGATGTAAATATGGCAATGATTTTAAATATATTTCAGTGCATAAATTCTTAAAATTAAATAAATAAGAAGCATTTCTATTGATATTCATGGATGTATGAAAATTAGCCAGTAAAAAATATTTGTATTCATGAATGCGTCTTTATTTACAATAACAAATTTAATTTTATTTAAAATATATAAACTATTATTAGAGTAATTAAATACACGTCGCGTAAGTAAAAAGTAAACCAAAAATAAGAAAAAAATACATGATTTTCAAATTGTCAAGAATCTAATAAAATGAATGTTCTTAATTATTACTTCGATGTAGATTAATTAAACTAAATTTTCTAAAACGTGATGAAACCAATGGTAATTTAACCAAACGTTAATACTTAATATTGATAATTATTTAAGAAAGTGTAACAGTCATTTAAAATATATTATACATTGACTAAATAAATTAAATTAAGTACTTAATAAAAATTGAAGAATGAGAATTCCTTCACTGTTTTTTCTTAAAAAATATATATACACAGTCTCAAGTTAATACCACTTTAGATTATTACATATTAGCATTTTCATCTAGAAACTGATTGAATGCAATAAACTTGAATAATACGGGTTCGGTTATGTTTATAAAACTGAATTCTCAAACGAAAAAGATATGTGTAACATTTAATGTGTATTGTATCAACTGAAACACATTTTACGTAAGAGTATCACCTACATGGTCAACTGTATATTTATTAAAACAATAATGATTATCTTAAATAAAACTTAATCATTATTGTTTTTATAAATATACAGTTGACCATGTAGGTGATACTCTTACGTAAGATGTGTTTCAGTTGATACAATACACATTAGATGTTACACATATCTTTTTCGTTTTATCTAAAATTTATCTTAAATAAAACTTAAATTTTTCTTAATCAAAGTAACTGTAAAAATAATTCTGCTACATTTTCCATTTATCAGCATTTACTATTCTTCAATTAATACCATAGCATTTAATAAATCATACTATACTTGTTCTGTTAAGAAAATATGTAATGTTATACAAATTTGAAGTGTGGTCTCAACTAGAATCAATACGCGGCTAGTTTTAAATGATTTAAACTTTAGATTCTAAAGTATCAACATATTAGAAGAAGAAAAAAAATGTATTATAATAGTGACAAGATAAAACATAAATAATTGTAATTAAATTACTAGAATGTGAGAATATGATGATTTAGCAAGAACATTTCGGTGATAAAATTATAATACAATTTTTATTTACGTATATTATATTGTACGACGAACCACGAATGTGTATTATTATTAGTATTAATATTATTTCACTTAATTATACAATGTGTGTATTATAAAATCAATAATGTTACTATTTTGGTCACATTGTAAACTGGTATTGAAATTATTTTTATTACCTTACACCCTTAGGAAGACCCGGTCGTATAACGATCAGGTATTACTTGAATAGGTTTTAGTTCCTTGCTTGTAAAATATGTGGTAAAAAAAACTAATAATGTATTGTTAACGCGAATTTGGTTGGTTGAAATTTTATATATTTAGTACTCGTATTATTATTTTTTTATAGTTATTATTTTCTAGAACGACCAATATTTATTACAAATTTAATTATACTAGAAAAATCATTATTTTTTAGATTCTGAACGGAGTGAAGAATGTATTGATTTTACAATGATGTGTGTTTTTTTTTTTTTTTTTTGTGTCTGTCGACACGATTTGGGGCAGTAAAAATGCTTCGATTGCCTTATGTAGCAACTTTTCTGAAAGAAAAGTGAATCTATTTGGTACTTTGCGGGGTCAAAAGTAAAAAATTTCCAATATTTTTTAAATGCGACGGGAAAAACCATAAAAAAATTTGGGAAAAACGGGAGTTTTTACGCAAAACCAGTTTTCGACATAATCAAATTTTTTATTTTGCTATAACTCAAAAACTAATCGAAGAAAATACTTGAAATTTTCACCAAATGTTAAGATTAACGTTTTCTATACACCATTAAATTTTCAAAGTATTTTGACTTTTATTAAGCTATTTATAGACAATTGAAATTTTCAATTTTTTTAAGTATTTTTTTTTTAAATAACGATAAAAATTTTTTGGCCGACCAGAAAATGTTGAAAATTTAATACAAGGTTTCTTATAAGCTGTTCCTTAACTGATAAAAAAAAATCTAAAATCGTAAGTCACAATTTTTTTTTATAAGTGCTCAAAGTTCCAATTTATACGAAATATGTAAAAATCACGATAATTTGCAAGTTATTTTGTAGATAAAAATTCATAAAATTTTTTCTGTTCATACTTAAGGTTCAAAATTTTAACACTAGGTTATCTATAAGCTATTCTTCAAAAATTTTAAAAAAATTTCTACCGGAATTTGAGGAAAAAATTTTATGACTGTTTGAAATTTAAATATTTACGAAATTGCATAAAATAAACGATTTATTCTCAAACGATTTTAAATATTTGTTATAATTCAAAATGTATAAGTCGCAGATTTTTGAAATTTATACCAGCTGTTAAGATTGGTATTTTCTTTATGTCATATTTTTTTCAAAATATTATATTGATTTTTAAGCCACTTATAGGCATTTAAAATATTCGATTTTTTTACATTTTTTTTTTATAATCGGTGATAAAAAAAATTTGGCTCGTACAAAATACTTGAAAATTTAATAGAAGATTCCACAGAAGTAGTTCTTAAAGTCATTCAAAAATTATTAAAATCCATAGGCACAATTTTTTTTTATAAGCGTTTGAACAGCGAATATTGACATAAAATTACATGTAAAATATAATATAATGCAGAATGTTCTAGACTGACAAACTATATCGCTGTATGCAACTGCCAACCCATCCTAATTGAAAAATATATTTATCGTTTCAAAATAAAATATACTTTTTACAATGTTTATAAATAATAATGTATTATATCCTAGACAAATATATGAACTCCGTTCAGAATCGTTATTCGTATACAATGATATCTATCATTGCATTCAAATTTAACAAATCCATTATAATAATGACCTATCCTATAAGCGAGGTGCACTCCATCCCTAACTGTACAGCAGAGCGAGGCCCATCCGGTTCTTTTTTTTCGTTGAAACGGTCACGCGCTAAATGTAATTTTACAAAATATTCCCAGTACATGGTAAATAATCTAATATACATATACCATATGTATTTATGTTTTATAAATAATTTCAATAAAATACTGGAAACATAACATACATAAATTACATAAATAATAAATAAGAACATAGTTAATAAAATAATAAAATATTAAATACAAATAAGTGAATGGTTAAATTCGAAAAAAGTATATAAATAAATAAACAAATATCGTACCTATACTTACAAATAGAATAAAAAAAAAAATGCTTAGTCTGGACTTTTATTATATTCATAAATATGACAGATTTTGAATTGAGAATTCATTATAAGGTATATACAAATTCATTAGCATTATGAATAATTTAGCTTTTATGTATTTATCTTATCTATTTCTATATATAAACTACCTATTTGTTTATTTAATTGTATACTAAAAATAGAGTGATATTATTATTTTATTATAATATAAATAAATTATAAGGTGTAGTTAATTTTTCCTACGCAGAAGAATAATAAGAATAAACGGAACAACTAAATGCACCGACCTGTACATAAAATATTCTATAAAATCGAACTTTTCTTCGCGGATTAAAGCACCTATGAATATAACACAAATATCTATACACATCCATACGAAAATACATGAAATTTTACTTGAGTAGAACCTTCTAACTGATGTAATGAGTTGGTACCAAAGTTTTGCATATTTTAATACAAGTTTTAGATTGTCGATGCTTGAAACTTCATACATTTCTTTGAATGTCAAATTATCCTACAAAAATCTGAATGACCACAAAAATTCATTTATTTGACATTGAATTTGCTTCAAGAGTTTTGTTCGGTTTCAGTCAGACTTACGGAATAGGTTTTAAAATGGTCTGGACTAAAAAATTATTGCATGCAAAGTATTCTCAATTGAGAATTTTTCATCATAATTTCAATGAAGAATATAATATAAACATTCGTCGATTGTCTAACTCTAGCTGAGAGTTGCTGTTTATATTCATAGTTATACGTTTATATAAGGATAAAAAACAATACACGCGCAAAGCTATAATCCGAGATTATTTTTTTTTTCTTGTGAAAAATGAATTTAAAATCTATTAATATTCCTCTATTTTTGTAAAAATTAAAATTTAATCAACCAAACATATAACAAATACAGTATTGATGGTTTGTAATTGTACATTTCTGTAAAAATAATAAAAAATAAAAATGTAATAAAAACTAAGGCAAAATTATATAAAGTTTTTTAGTTACCTTTTTGGAAAAAACTTGTTTCAAAATTAAAACTAACCGTTTGTAGTATACTAAATTTACAAAATTCTTTAATTAATTGCGTATTAAAAATAATTTCTTAAAGCAATATTAATAAGGGCTTTTTTGTAGGCAATTTCGGTACACAACTGTTATCGTTTATTTTGGTTGCCTATGCTTGCTATAGTTCATACGAATGCACGATAAAATATGAAATATTTAAATACTATCAATTATTGATCCCTTGCCTTGAATATCAATATAATGTATCCTAAATGTAACACAGAGTAATATTAAACCTACATATTAATTTTAATTAATTAAATTCCATATACTATTTAACCTTGGAGTGAACCCGGTTTCTTTCTGCATACTACAGTATATTGTTTACTTATGTTCAACCTAGTTTTATATCTTTCACAAACAACCTAGAGTTTAAAATGAATTAAAAATTGATTTTCAAAATTATAAATGCAAATACACGTCTGTATGTTAAAATTCCTTTTTTAACTGTTTTTTTTTTTCGCTCAGCAACAAAAATAACATTGAACGTCAAAAGCAACACCTTAAATAAACTAAATATTAATTTTACTCGACAGCGAGTTCTAAATATGTTAAACGCTCCTAATTAATTCCCTTGTTTGTTAAAGTTGTTTTTAACAATAACAATTTTAACATTCAAACTTTAATATGATTTAATTAATATTCAATAAATTCTTAATATAAAATATTTAACCTATGAAAAATAACTTCGTATCAGCAATAATTACCGACCACATGTTACAATAGATAAAAACGAGTAAATATTTTCTTAGTTTAAAAAAATAATAAAATTTAATCTGTAATAAATATATAAATATGATTTTCTCATTTTTTTTTTTTTTTTTTTTTTTTTTTATGTATAAAACATGTATTAGTTTACATTAATATGACTGTATTATGCAATGTATAATCATTTTTCTGATTTTGATTTTTATATTGTATTGATAGATACTTCATTTAATATATAGTATGAGTAAATTATTTTTAAATGAATTCTGGTCTGAGTATCGTTAATGCATAATCATTATGGTGTGTCAATATGTTTTTTGTGATGAAAGTTATACGATTATAATTCGAATACTTTCTAATTATAAATAGTTTAAAGTTTAATGTTATGAGATCATATTTAACACTAGGACATTCTCGGAAAGGATATGATCAACGATTATATAAAGCATACAATTCAATATACTATAATATTATTAAACAGATATGGATGACCCGTTTTCGGTCAACGCGACTTGTTTTACAAGCATGTGGTTGACGAATAATATAATTTTGGTAATAATGGTAATAATGCCTCAATGTATGTACCATAAGTAGCCGTATGCGATTAATAGAGTTTCGTACCGACTAAGTATTCATAAATTAATGCAATTACACAAACGACCTTTATTAAATTAAACCTTTAATTAAAGTTCCCATTAATCTGCTCGTCAATGTCCAAAGTACATCAACAACTCACACGTAATTACCTACTATTAAAATTCGTTAGCTATAATAATAGGACCCATAATAGTTAACCAATTATTTGACATATGTCGTACGGTTAGCGAAAATCGTCTCTAATTTACATTGTACAAAATTATTATTCTAACCATTTAAGCTTAAGCAATCGATATTATATTTATATTAAAACAAATAAATTTTATTCTAAAGAAAAATATATTATTTTCAGTTCATTTTTAAATTATTACGTTATTAATTGTGATTTAAAAAAATGTTTTTGACCTAATTTAATATTGGTTTTCTCATAAAACTATTTTTTGATAATTAATAAAAACATAATAAATAATAATTATTTATAAATTATTTAAAAATTCGAATTAATAATTATTAATAATTAATATGATTATCTTGGTTAAAGTCAAGATAAGTTTAAATTTTGAATGAATCGACGATTATTTTATTAAACTATTATTGTGTATTAACATGAATAAAAGCCTCAAATTTAATGTAGGCAAATATTGTTCAATGTTACCGTTACCAATATAGCTTATTGCTATTCTTATTGTATTTAATTTTTTTTTTTAATTTTATATAATTTCATCGAAGTATCTACATGGTTTATAATACATCAGTGACCCTTTATTTAATTTAATTTTATTTAAATACTAATCTTAAAGTAGGAATAAATCATGCTAACGATGATGAGAGTTATAATAAAAATAAAAAAAAGCAATAATAATAAGAATAATAATGACATAATAATATTAATAATAAGCAGGAATCGTATGATTGTTGTGTTAGCAAATGGTCGAAGAAAAATGTTAGAAAAATAACTACCTATCCTTTTACGAATGACGACCGTGACCCAACGAGTTTTCGTCACGTTCGTGAAAATATTACCGTCATAAAAATAAACTATTATTACCGTTGCCAATGCAGCACCGTATCTTGGGCCTGAGATTTTACGACCCAAAAATGGACGTTCTTTTACTAGACCAGGCCGAGCTTAATAAGTTTCATATTGTAAAATAAAAAAAAAATAAACTTTTCACCTTCGAAACTCATCGAGAAAGTTCACCATGTCGTAAACCGACTGTATACGCTTTTAGATATTTGCGTTGGTCGACTATTACTTATTTTGAAAAAAATCCAAGGAAAATACTATAATATATTCTGGTACACATTTGTAATTTATCATGAACAGCGACTGGACGTTCAAATATCTGATATTATAGACATGATAAATGACATGTTAAACGTTACATTACAATACGTAAATTTTACCGCTTATCTTTTATTTTTATTTCATCGAAAATATTCTTATTTCGATTTGTATGAAATCGTTTAATGTGAAAATCTAATTTGAAACACCAAAACAATTACATTTCAATAACAATAACATAAATAATTAATATATACGCACATTTTTGGTCCATAATTTGCAAGTTCATTAATTTTAATTATTTTAATGTATGAATACATTAATATCAATGAAAAACTTGACAATTTTTTTTCCGCGCTCTTCATAAATAATTTTAAATTAAAATCTATTTATATTCTTGAAAGTTTTCTCAAAAACAAATATTTAGAGGACGATTTATGTTTTTGTACATAATAGTAATTCGTTCGCTTATTGTAATACATAAGTCGCCTCTAAATGAATGTCACATCAAATAAGAATTCCGTAATTCATTTGGTGTAATATATTATCACGAAACTTTATTGGGAATAAATTGCCAGGAATGATCATAACCAAGGTTACTGTAGATACATTATTTATAAAAAAAGAAAAAAACTATGTAACTGCTTTTTTAAGTGCGAACTATTGAAACGGATCCAACTGTAAATTTTACCATTTTTGTACTATTATAAAATGATTGCGATTATGATATGATCGTTATTGTGCATTTGACGTTTATTTCTCCTTCATTCAGCAGCCCTTCAGTCGTTATATCCTTTTGGCAGTGTTTCAGTAAAAACATATTTTCCCAAGCTCAATTATTGTTATTTTTTCTCTCCATCGATACTGAATTATTTAAAATTTCCATCGAAAGTATCACTTTATATAAACTTTTTTTGCATTTAATATGCCACAAAATAACTAATAATGTTCTCAAAATGATTACACAAAAAAAAAAAATGAGAAGAATTGTTTATCGCGTTTATATCGAAAAATAGTAATTTAAATTGTTTAAAAAAAATATTAAAAAATCTAATTTTGGTAAAATAAATTCATTCCTCAGAAATAATAATAATTTACTCAGAATTTATAAAAAAAATTAAACCAACTAAACGAAATATATAGATCATGTATCATAAGATTATATACAGTGCAAGGCGAAAAAATGATTAACGTTTTGAAACACTTCCTCTTTAATTCTGCGCCATGCGATCACCATGCTCATGAAACAGGCAATGTCTCAAATTAACTTAAAGTAATCCAATTTATGTTTATACATGTATGTGTCATATATACACATTTACAAGTATTTAACGACAAAAAAAAAATGATATAATTATGCTAAGCTTTTAAGTTCCAATATATTCACAGAAATATTAAACGGATATGTATAACTAACTTTATATTAATCATATATTAATAATTCGCTAGTATTACACAATTTTTTTTTTTTTTATCAAATACGATATTATAAAACTGAAAACGTACACAATTTTCGTAACATAAATGCAATAATAATTTGTATGCGAAAAATATGATATATTTTCTGTATATTGTATACACTTTTAATTTTTTCAATTATTGTTTATTTTGTGTTAATACAATTTTTCTCAAGCCACGTTTGAATTTAACATATGCTAATAAGTTTATATAGTATAAGTACATGTTTAAACAAGAACTATCATATAGTGGAATTCTTCGACATTATTTTGCTTCGATTAAATTGACATATACGTTTTTTCATTTAATTTAAACTTCATTGTCCAGCAGCGTTACGTTTAAGTCGTTTAACCCGAGCCGATCTAGGTTTTTGTACTATTTCTGTCTATCGAATAGGATAGGTTATTGGATTTGTTTGCTTCGCGGACTCCATTATCGTATCTTAGAGAGTGAGGTTTTCACTGATCACCAATGCAACCATGCGCCAGAACTCTCAAGGGAAATATTTCATAAAGTTAAGTGACTTCAGTATGTGCTGTTGGATTGTTGCATGTGAACTGTGTGGGCAATAGTCAAAACGGAGTTTATGTCACAAAGCTTATAGAATAAGAATAATATTATGTAAAAATTCCTTTTTTTTTTCGTTTTGTGCCTTTGATCTAGAAACAGCTTTTAAGTATATCCGACACTCGTGCATGAAACTGTTTGAGTAGAAATAAAACATTTACAATACTAACAATAATTGCATAATCTTTTAGAATCAAAATGGAATATCAGCACTTAGCTTTGCGGTCACATTTTAATGCAAGCTTTTGATAGAGTTTCTCCGATTCTTATAATACTCGTGCACTTCCATTCGCACTAAAACGATTATTGTAATTATTGCATTACAACGTGATAGTTAATAGGTTTACATAGACAGTCGATTTATGCAATTGAATATATTCATGATAGCGAATTTTGCTACTGCTTTACGTTACTTGGACCACAATAAAACATTTCAATGTCGTTATTTCTATGACACCGTGTACCGAACACTATATTTAAAATTTATATATGTAATAATTCACAGTTCAAAAATATTAACATACATATTTGGATCTAGGTTTTGCTATAAAAATAACACTATTGATCATGCACAATATAGTAATATATATCGTCAATAGAAAATAAATCTCATAAAGTTGTAAAATACTTAATAAATCAAACTCGGTCAGAGACCGAAAACAATGACGCGCGTGGTAAAATCAGAAACTAAAACAATCAAAGTTTAAAGTAAAAGTTTGATGAAAAATGTCAGCATGGATCCCATTTTAGATGGATAATATAATAAATATAATAAGTTATAAAATGTATGAAAAAACAATTCGATTATTAAATGTATTCGAACACTAAAAATAATATTTGTAACTACTGTCTTGTAATTTATAATTTCACAGTCTTATTATTTATATAATGTTACAGTCTTATAACATATAACCACACAAAATGTTTTCTTCTTTCAAAATTTCAATTAATTGTTCGAATATTATTTAAATGGATAATACATTAATATAATATTATAATTTTATAAATCTACTGATTAACTTAATAGCGCATATTATTAAATATTAAATCGTTTAGTTTATATTATTTTTCAATATTTATATAATGTTGTGTATAATTTTTCGTCGTAACACTTTTCATTTCCGTTATTTAAACATATGGCAGACCAAAAATTATGTATATAAATCTCACTTACGATGACATTATTGTCCCGGGTGCTATTGATGTTCCACGAAAATTAGTTATATCAGATATAGTTTTTTACAGTAATTTTAATCGAATCACAACGTATACACGTACAAACATTAATACTAAAATTGTATTTAAAATCTCACTCATTTAAAGGGAAATTAATTACACAAAATTATCGCATAAGACATTTTTTATAGAATATAACAATATAAATATTATAAAATTTAATATCAGTTTAATAACAATTCTAGGATAAATACTAATGATTCTTTGTTATATAATGAACTTATAACAATTATTTTTGTTCGCTATCAAAAATGTTTTGATTTAAGAACCCAAAATTAAAATTCTTGTAATATAATACAAGTTAATAATAAATAAAAAAACATTAAAATTTTACTTCGATTGGAATATTTAGATAATTTAGATAATCTTTTAAAAAAAATTATACAAATACTTATCATAAAAATCCTTAACTGCAATAAAAAAAATTTGAAGGTTTAAGAGATAGAGTGAATAATTGTTTAGTATATTTTTGTAAATATTATTATGAATCTCATGAATTATTTGGGTTAAAAAACAATTTCTTCAATAAAAATCGCATCGATCATTTTTTCATTATTTGGAAGAATGCGAAATTTTACTATTTAATAAATAAATAATTTACTTTTATTATGTGTATCATCAGAATATTTTTAACTTATTTTTAAAATTTTTAGGAAAACAAGTTTATTATATTACTGGGGGTTAATATTTGAAAAAAATGTTCAATGATATAATAATAAAATATTTCCAACAAACCGAGATAATATTTAATTTTTTAATTTTTTTTTTTTTCGTTGAGTATTGTATTTTATAAAAATTAAACTTGTTTGAGAATGAAAATAACTTTTCCTTTTCACTAGCGACGTTGCACCACTATTTTTTTTTATGACAAATCAGAATTTAAAAATGAATAAATATACTTATGGTTATTACAAAATAAGTGGATTTACTATTAAAATGCGTTAAATTTATATGAATTTTGATTCGTTGTAAATAAATGGTCTCAATATGTTGTAACGTCACGGAATTTTTAATCCCCGTGTTTATAATTATTATTATCATCGATATTTAATTAGAATAAAATTACCAGTTTATATGCGACCTACGCTTGATTAATATTATAATGATATGTATTAATATTATAATTGATATGTCAATAATATTATATAATATGTCGCACATATCATATATCCCTTACCTTCCCTACCTCCTATCCATATTACAGGAGTGTCCGGGTATTCGCCGCCACCGCCTTACCATGGTCCGGTGCACACCGCGGTGTATAGTTTTTTTTTTCCCCCCAAAAATTGTATACGCGCGTTGCCCAGCTAACCCGACTCTCGTCTGCCGCCTGTTTTTTTTTTTCTCACACCGACGCCGTTTTTCTTCGTCATCGTCTTCGTCTCCGGCTCCGTCTGACGTGTGCATTATATTCCGTCTTGGTTTTTACAAGTCCGGAACGCCCATAAAATCAAACAACAACGTTTGTCCAGTCCGCTGTCGGCTCACCTCTACTTCAGGACCAAGTACGCCGACAAGATGATGGGCTAAGCGTCAGTCATGGGCCTTCGGCGGGCGAGAAGTCGACGATCAACAAGTACCGATTACAACAAGTATCGACCAAAATATATATATCGAGCTCCCCATTTTGTTTTTTTTTTTTCTTTTTAAATTAATTAATAATATATATATATATATATAACACATCATGTTACACATCATATTCGGAGTATTGTTTTTATTATTTTTATTATTATTATTGTTGTCATAATTTTATATAAGTACGACATGATAATTAGTAAAAGCCTATGGATTCCACCGACGTGCCCATAGTGGCATCACGCGGTTCGGCCCATAGGTCACCGTGCCAAGTGATCCCCTCGGACGGTGGGTGAGCAGTAAGCCCCAACAAAGGGCCGAAACGTCACAATGTGTAAGATTTTTGAAGATAAATATCTCAGATAACCATTTAATTAATACATACAAAATAATCAAAGGCAATTGGTTAAATTAATTTAACGTATAATATGACTTAAAACTTATTTAATAAATAATTTATGCTCATACTAGCGAAAAAGAAATGAATATCTACATGGTTATAATATAGAGTTATACTAGTAAGTCTTTCGTATTTTTAAATCAATAAAATTTTAAAATATCACATAAACTTTTGAAATTATTATACGGCATGACACTCAATAACTGTACAGTCACATAGAATGCATTACTAGCTAAATTAAAATCTTATATTCTTATCGGAATAATCTTTCAAATCAATCATATTCTATACCCAACTTTTGTATACAAACTATACAATAATTATGAATTTCTTTTTTAAACTTCTTACCGAACAGTATTTTATTTTAGAAAAACGTTTAAAAGGATCCATTTGGATATATTAAGATTTTTTACAGCAGATGACTCAACTTTTTAATTTAATTTTTATTTTTAACGTTAAATGAATAATTCAGATGTCTCATACATTATTTTGAAAGTACAACTTTTCAAAAATACCTGCCATTAAACGTTCAAAAAACAAAACAATAAAATCTGAGATACTGTCGTTTTTTCCACATCTGTTATTGACATAAGTATACCAAGTTTAGGTTTTCCAAACTTTGCAATTCATTATCAGTAAACAAAGAATAACACGTGCGTAATTTTTAAAGAATATTACAGTGTTGGCGTATATTTATCCTCGATGTAGTCTCAAAATGCTACTATATTAAAATACTATAGTATTTGTATACATAATTTCGAATATTTTTTGCTATGCCGCAGAAAACTCTTTGTCAATTAAGCATCTCGAAATTCTCTGATTTGTAACCTGAATTTGGGAATTTTTTTTATCAAAATGTTAACACTTAAAATTAAGTTCTTGTGCCTGGAAAGCTTGTTTAACGAAGCTTAAATCATAGTTAATAGGCTATAAAGATGTTTCTATCCCGACGCGCGCCGTCCAGATTTAATTTGTGATCACATCTCGCATGATTGCAACCGTTTTCAGAATTAATGGGAAACTACGTTATGTAAATCTCGGGCTAGAGTGAATATGCCGTTCAGAAACAAGAAGACTTCCATAGATTAGGTTTTGGTCTCTTGGTTTGAACACGCGGGTAGTAGCAGTGGATGGCGGCGGTACAACTCAGAAATTACTTAAGCTTAGCGACACAGCCGCCCGCGAAACTTCTTTGTCATATTTTAATAGCGGTGTTAAGACGGCGGTGTTAAAAAAAAAAAAAAAACCATTATTAAGTTGCCTGGGTGTAACTAAAGACAAAAGGTTCGACCGACATTAATTAATACCTTTTTATCGCGTGGGTTTTAATTTCGTTTTCTAAACCATTCTCTGTGCGATTGCACATTTAACGCATTCGTCCATCATTGATGATGGCGAAGTGACAACACAGGGTGTAAAAAGCAATAATTATTATTTTTCCTTTGATAAAGAACGAGCCACTGTCAGACACTTTCTTCAGACACCCTCATCCTACCACCCTCTAAATCTCAATACGGTTCTCGTTAAACAGGACGTGAATACAGTCGATAAGTCTAACATTTTAACAATGGAAAAAGTAATAAACACATTCCCTGCAGACGAATAAAAATTCACGTTTCGCGACAACAACTTAAATACAGACGATGGACGGTCGTTTTAAGTTTGTAATCGCCTGAACATGAAAAATAATTTTACCCAATTTCTAAAAAATAATAATAGACCAATATCAAGGAGCAGCCTACAGTAGTAGTAGTACTCGTGTGGCGGGTGTGTGTCCGAGATTATGACTAACAATCTCGGACCGCCTGGTTGGCAGAATTTTTATTGGGGCACCCATAGGTGTCTGCCATGTCCCTTACTAGATGGCAATTGTTTCCTGTCCAAGTAGAGAGACTGCCCGTAGCCGGGTTCAAACGGTACGTATCGTAACCGACGTCTTAGTCCACTCGGCCACTCCAGCCCCAGCTCCCTGCCTACAGTTATGTGCTTCTTTTCGTTTTGATTATATTATCACATATGTTAAGTTATTCAAAGTCTCCGCGGTATCTTTCTATGTACATTTAAGTATAAACTTTATTATTTTGCCAACTTCTTTGATATTATAAGATCTGTTCGTGGCATTATGCACACTGTATAATATAACTCTACATTTTACATCCCTTATTTCGACTTGTTTGTTAAATAAGTAATTTAATTTCAAATTCAATTGTGTGAATTAAATGTATTTTTCTTATGGACATTGACGGTTACAGAAGCAATAAATAAATAAGTTAATTTGTGCTTATAATATTTCTCACAATCGAGAATTACTATTTGTATAAAAAAAAAATCAATTTTGTTAGTATTTCAGTAATTCTATAAGATATTATTTATTTACTGTACATCATAAATATACTATATACTAAAAATATAATTGTATCATATAAAAATCTCATAAGTGTTTTATTATTTAACCAACAAATAAGAATAATTATTTGTTTCGCCTCGTAATACTACATAATATTTTAAATATAATCTATATGCCTTATACATGTTTTAATTAATTTGATTATAAAATTACCAATTTATTTATGTACATTAAACAATTTATAAAACAAATTATTGATAGTTTATAATTATTTTAAAATGTATTTACTTCTCGTTAAATTACAAATATTTATGAGAAAAAATGTAGATTCATTTTTTTGTTTATTAATTGTAAATATTTTTAACGTAAATTTCAGATAATTATGATTTCTACCAAAAAATGAATTATTTAAATATAATTCGTATGGATAAGCTTACTTTTATTAAAAAGTAATAACTATTTTATAATAAAAATCCTGTGTATTTTACCAGGTTTTTTAAAAAAAAAAAAAAATTTAAATCGCAAATAAATGTTTAACAAACATTTATATTATATATAAACGAACTGTACTTCATGGTGTAGTAGCAACACGGTAGTGCCAACCGTTGTGGCACTAGTTGTAATCTCTACTATTGAGAATATAACATTTTATTCCAATCTTGCAGTCGATCTCTATTTTTTAATTAATCATATCTCTATATAATGTAACGATTGTCAATAAATCGTTGTTATTTTTAAACGATAGACTGCCGCGAACAAGATAAAAAAAAATTCAGTTTTAGTTTGAAAAAAATGTATTAAAATTAGATCGTTGATTAAATGTTCTGATACGAATACAGAGTGATGTTCGTTTTTTCACTAGAAAACAAAGTTCATTCAAATCATGGTTATAAAATCTGTATACATATATATATAAAACTACATATTACAGAAAGAAACTTTTCACACATATATATATTTATCTTTCCATTCGTTCTATCTTCTCTGTAATATTATATTTATAGTAAATTTATATTCAATCTCTTCTTTTTTCGGCATTAGTATAGAATTTACATAAATTACGCCATGCTATGTTTGCGGGCGTTTATACCCATCGTTGTGTAAGTTTTTTATCCGTAAAAAAACCGTCCAATGACACACAATATTTCAAAGACTACATTTCATATATCATTATTTTATAAATACAGCTAACTATTGGACATTTAATGAAGAAAATACACAATACTTTACGAGACTTGTATGGTATGTAAATGTCGTCGAATTGGAAATAAAAAAAAATGTGTGTACGAAGTGTCTCAAAACAATTTTCTGACTCGAATATGACTTCTATTAAAAGCTTATTTAAAGCTCACTCAAATATGGTATTTATAATTATTTAATTTATTAAAATAAAAAAACTTAAAAATTATATTATTTATAAACCTATAAAACGTAAGGATCCCTGTTTTCTATTAATAATAATTCATCATGATCTTAAAAAACAATTTAATATAATTAGTATATAAAGTATGTAAGATATATTCCTTGTAATATATTTGTATAATAATTCATAATAATTTTGTAAATGCAGATTTGTAGGTATTCTAAAAAAAAAAAAAAAAATCGATAGGGTTTTTTTTATTTCTCGTAGCAGAACATAATTTTATTCTGCGTAGTAAGAATTTTATATTTTTGATTTTCACTTTCAAGTGTTATATATGAGTTTACTTCAATACCTTAAAGTTGTATTTATTCTGTCCTTTATTTATGAGTTGAAATATTTATCCATGTTTACAATCGATTGATAAAAATTGAATAAATACTTCTGGTTTGACTACGTTTCTATTTGTTTTTGACAAAAACATAAAAAAATAGAATTTATAAAATGGTCTGCTACGTGATATGACTTTTATGAATTCATGAAAATTAGATTTTTTGAACATCAATACTTATTTCCATTTCTCAGAACATACGTTTTTCATAAAATGTTATTTCCATGAATGATATTTCCTCGTTTGCATATATTTTTTTATATAATTCCTATTATTATTTACTCATTTCTTCTTCTTCTTCTTCTTCTACTTCGCCTTCCTCCCAACTATTTGGGGTCGGCCATCCTTGTCCTACACCTCCACTTTACTCGGTCAATCACATCTCCTCTGCACACACCGACAGCTCTCATGTCATTCTCCAAAGTCTCCAACCATCTCTTTTTTGGTCTTCCTTTTCCTCTTTTCCCTTCAACGTCCATCTTCATAACCACTCTTACTGCATTCGTTTCCTCTCGCCTCATCACATGCCCAAACCATCTCAGCCTATTTTCTCTCATCTTGTCCACAATTGGCGCTACACCAACACTACCTCTCACGTATTCATTCCTTATTCTATCTTCTCTTGTCACTCCACTCAACCATCTAAGCATTCTCATTTCCGTGACACTCATACTTTGTTCTATTCTCCTGTTAACCACCCAACACTGAACCATACAGCATAGTTGGTCTCACTACACTTTTATAAAATTTACCTTTCAGCCTAATTGGAATTCTCTTATCGCATAACACGCCCGATGCTTCTCTCCATTTCATCCATCCACACTTAATTCTATGTTTTACATCAATGTCAAAGCCCCCGTCCTTTTGAATAAAATACTATTTACTCATTTCTGTTGTAAATTGATAAATACAATTTTAAAATTTACGAAAATCTATAAGGTTGCTATCTATTCAAAATTCTATAGCCGTTCAAGTTGTTGAAGAATTTTTTTTCCAAGTTCACTCATTTATTAAATGTGATGAGTGCACTTCTTATAACAAATTTTGAAATAGACCACCTAAAAAAAAATACGAAAAATAAAAATTACATTATTCGTCGTAATCGAATAAAAACTTTTAATGATATTTTCCATAAATATTAATTAACAACAATTATTTCCCACTTCAAAATTACAGAAGGAATTTTCTAATTAATTGGAATTAATGGCTGAGATTACCAAAGTTAGTTTATCCATAATACAAACTAATTTAAGAAAAATTACATTTAATAAAAGATTAGATATATTAAAACAAGACATTAATATTTTTTAATACAAGATTCTTACTAAAATTTTCATTAAAAATATATCCAATAAAGAATAACCATAATAATCTTATGTCTAATATCTTATAATATATACATTTTATCCACGAATAAATAATAAAATAATGTCAAGTAGAAATTAAACAAACATATTACGTTTTTAAATGATCAATTGAACTATTGTAAGTTGAAGTTTTTTTTCTTTTCATTACACTAATTTTGATTAATAGTTTTTTAAATTTATTAGTGTTTTGAATTAAAACAAATATTTTTTCATATAATCAAAGCCTTTCAATTACACAAACCACTTTTATTTCAACAATTTATTGGGAATGGAAAAAAAATACTCTTAAGCAAGTGGTCAACATTACTTAATCATATTATGTTTAACTAATAAACTCTAAAGTATTAACGATCTCGTTACTGTTAAATCCAATAAAATATTGTTGTTTAATTATAAATATCGTTAAAAAAAACTTTTGATAAAATATTAAACCTATAATATATTTATAAAAATACTTAGTTTGCGATGGGTGGATAATAACGTGACATCCAACAAAATTTTTAGTGAGAGGAATTAGAAACAAATAAAATACGAATTAATGATAAGAACAAAAAAAAATTCTTAATAATCTATAAGTTTAAATTAATATTTTATAAAACAGTTTTATGGTTCTCGTGTATAATTATTATTCAACTAAGCATTACTGTTAGTATCCTACACGATCAATCTAATTTACATTAATATCCAGAATGTCATCTGTATTGAACAATCAAATTTAGTTAACATAAATCCTATTTATAATCTCATAAATATTGCCTAAATGAAGTATATCAAATCAAATTTGTAGAGAACTAAAAGATAGCAAGATTTATTTTAGAACTTTTTATATCAAAAACAAAAAGTAACTAAATTAATAAGAAGTTATGTAAGAAATCTGTGCTAAATTCCAATGTAAACTGTCCAGAAGAAGTGTAGGATTATTTAACGTATGGGTATGTCCAAACCTTTATTTTTAGAAACAAAATATAGATTTATGGAGATATAAAATATGCATTTAAACTTTTTGAATCTGACCTCTGCAGATTCCTAGAAGACCCAAACACTACGACTGTTTTCGAAGTATGACTGACTACCGCACGTGTCTGAAGGTTATTAACTTAGAATCTCGTGAATTTATTTTTCTTATTAGCTATAAATTGGCAATGTGTATTAAAATAATCTTTAAAGAGCATATTCTATAATAAAGTTAATATGTTATGATTGAAAATAAGTAAATATTAAGTAAATAACTAATTAGTAGAATCTGGAATGGTTTTTGTAAAAAAAGTGAATACATATTATATAAACAACCATTGTGTTGTGTTATCATATATAATAATTAATATGAGTATTAAAAAAAAAATGCATTAGTAATAATAACCATAGGTAAATTATTTAATATTTCGAAGTTATTTTTATAGGGAGTAATAGCTATTGTTCTGTAAAATTAACATTTGATAAATATTGTCTTTTTTTAAAAAAAATTACCAACTGGTCACTACACAGCACATTATAAAAATATTTTCATATTGGTTTTGATAATATTATAAGACTTTTTCAAAGCTATCTTATTTTTTATTAAGACCCTTAGCTCAAATATTTCCCGATTTCGTATTTATGTATAAGCAGTATTAATCATCTTAAAATAAGAAATTGATACAATACGGTCCCATACATCAGAGATATCTGTTTCACACATATAAATTTTCCGTCCATTGTTGCAGATCATTTTTAAAAAATGTTCGTTGATAATATTAATAATGATGTATAAATTGTTATCTGACCATTTGTATTATAAATAATATAGATATATTATCCTACATTCTAAATTTTATATATATTTATTGTTTCATTCTACTTTAAATTAAACTTTCCTTTACTTTAATAAACTAACATGAATTGTTTTATTTCTTTATTAACGGTTGAACACATCTCCGCCTATAAACAACCACTATAATTTATAATACAATTTTTAATTATACCAGGATTTCACTGTAACTATTTCAAATAAACACGTTGAAAGTGGTTTGTTTAATTGAAATAAATGTATATTTACCGCCATAGATACTAAAATGCTATATAGATAGTATAAATCGCTATAAACACGTTAATGTTATACGTTTATAATTGGAATAATATTTTTCATGGATTTCACAGTTTGTATACAAAAAAAACCACTACCATACACGTCAAAGCTTATAAGTGAAAAATGATAGTTTCGGTCCTTATGCATATAGAGCCTTTATTAATAAGAATTATAATCCTTTATATATGGAAGTAATATAAAAAAAAAAAATCATTTTTGTTGGAAAACTTGACTAAAGAGAAACATACTGATAATCCATTATTGGAAAATTGTATATTGATGATCGGCCATCATATCCATTTTTTATTATAGATACTAGATTTTGCTGACACAAAAAACAATTAAACTTAATTAAAAAAATTAACACTAATAGCTCCTCTTTTTTTTTTTTTTTTTTGTTGTTCATATTTATGTTCTTATATAGGAAATACCAAATTTTATTGTTTTGAATAATTTTGCAATCGAATATGTAGTAAATTCTACATTGAAACTTATGCTCGTCCATCCTTAAAATATAATTTAAAATTATCTTGAACATATAATTGAAAGATTCTGTTTAAGCTCAGAAGCCGATTTCATGGAAGAATAATCACTAAGAAGCAGCCAAAGTCCCAAAACGACAATAAAAAATAAATAAGTCTTCAAATGGGTACATATACAGACGACAACGAAAAGAACATCGTTACATATCACTAATGTAATACAGTATGTACATAAAGTCGTAAAACCACTTGGGCCAAATCACTTTCGAATCCTATTTACTTTACTCATTTAAGTGTATGGAACAATTTGAAATATAATTCTATCCGTGAGTAAGAATAAAAGAGTCTTGCAAACATTCTATAAAAGTAAAATATATTTTTAAATACTTATCTGAATATCTAAATTGTTCATCTAAATACAAAGCTATTATATACGCACTGTACAAAATAGTTGCACCATTATTTTTTTCATCAAATAATTTATAATAAAATAATAAAAAAAAAAAAAATTAAATAAATTCAAACTTAAAATTAGTTAATGGTAACCTAATACTCGTAAATTAATGTATAAATAAACAAATAGTCTTATATAGAAAATAGATAAATAATTAAATATTCTCGTATGTTTAGTCTGGATTTTATTATGTTTGTAAAGTACGACTGGTATCAAATTAAAAATTCATCGTCATATACATACAAAATCAATAATATTATGACTAATATTAGTCTTAATCATTTATTTATAAATAAATAATTCTTGTAGTTTTTGAGTGGTTATGTAATTTTCTGTTCATATTAGCACATAATTTAAAAACTACGAAAATAAGCATCAATAAAATATATACAAAAGTGTAAACAACAATATATCATCAGAGATTACATTCTCTTCTTGTTGTCATCATTGTATGTTGCTGAATAAATAAGTTTTTTTTCTTTCTAACATTTTCGTTGACATCACAACAATTTACATTAGTATAATATGAGTCTCAAAGTATATCCCAAACTACACAGAACATATTTTTTCATTAAACACTAAAAATGTATTTAGTAATTTCATTATAACATGTTTCAAAAGATGTTCACAAACATTCCTAACTCAGGGATTTCCGTACTCTTAGGGTATGTTTACATTAATTACATTTTAATAAAACACGCATTTTTACTTTATAATCATTGTAATAATAATTATTATAAATTTTCAGTCATTTTAGTTATCAGCAATCAAACAATCAAATATAATATAACAAATAGCCCAGACAGATAATATTAAGCTCTGTTAATTACGATGTTACTACAAACGGATGATACCAGTAGTAGTTATACATTACAGTATACCGATCAAATACCTACATAGTCAATTCATTTATTATAGTATCATTAGACCATATTTCGATAGTTACTATATGATTGAGTGTAATTAAAACTACGTCAAGCTTAACATGACTTGGTTCTATTTTTAACTAAATAATAAAGTACATATAAACAATACACGGATGTAATGTTTAATTTAAACCGTAAATATTGCAACAAAATATGATTAGTGCAGTTCAGTTTTCCAAATTACTTTCGTCTCTTATTGCAAAAAACATAATATAGTTTTGTTTTTTTTTTTCGACAGAACGAGACAAAATTATAATATTATTATGTCGTTTAAAATGAATGCGAGTTTATCTCAGTGCAACAAAAATAGCAAGTATTCTTTAAACACTTAAACTGACTAAAAATAATTTATAAAATATAAATAACACCAAAAGTGATCGGAGTTACTTAGTTTTGCGTTACCTACAAGTATACAGTAACCGTTACCAATAACAGTCTTAGCGCATTTCTCATCACTATTATGACGTATTCGTTTTTACAAAAACAATTATTGTATTCAAAGGTAGAAAAAAAATCTTCTTAATGACCCCATGTCCACCAGCATTGTTTCCATCTCACGTAAATGCACGCCCATGACGGTGGAAGATGGTCGAGCGTGATATGCACACACTAGTCATAGGTTTTCATGCGCATTACGGGTTTGTCGTGACCGACTCCGACGTCCCCAGGATAATACACAACCCCGCACTCCTCTATTCACTAATGCCGATTGTAACTACCCCCTAATTAGACATGTGCATGTACCACACAGGCGGAATATGCACTGTAAACGTATTGATACGCCATTTTAACGAGGCACCCGCGATGGAACACAAGTGCTTGCATCTACCGGACATTCGAAATGATGGCCCCCACAGCGGGGACTCTAATTATTATTGCTGTCGTGGTGCGCACGCGGTCCGTATTAACGGATTGCGGACTCCTGATTCTCAAATGCGTAACTTTCGTTTTGTCTTTTCATCGTATGTCCTCATTGTTTGTTATCATGTCTTGGAAACACCCTCACTTTCAGAAGTCTTGTAAAAAGATTCAAGTCATTGCTCGGAGTATAAATGAAAAAAAAAAAAATTTCTTACCCTGCCGTAATCGGACCACGTGATGTTAATATTCTTCACCCATGGTCAGTTATCCATACGTTTTTCCCTCGATCAGATAGTCGAATTCCTTTAAATGTATAAATGAATAGGTGCAACGTTTTGAGAGGCTATAAGTACCTACCGAGATAACATACAGCCATAAGAACTATATCCCCACATCCCTATCTACTGATTTACACACAGATAAAATGCTTTACTACTCATCACTAAACAGTGGCGGCGAGAAGTTTGTTTTCCATTGAAGCAATTACGCATATCGAGTACCCATCTCAAGTTAAAGTTTTCAATTCCGAGTAAATATTAAAATTAACGGATTCACACAAAATAATATATAGTAATATTTATTTTTCTAAGTGTAAACCAGAGGCATGTCCAGCGGGGTAGGCCCTGGTAGGCCCGGGCCTACCCTGATTTTTAGCCTTTAAGTATACCCAAAACATTTATTTTAAATTATATTTATATAAGCACACTGAATACTGAATGTAAAATGTAAGTACATCAACATAATGCGTAAGCAATTGTGTGACCATATTTTTTTGCTGTAAACAATATAAATATTTTTCTTTAAATAAATTAATAATCGTAAAATTTATCGGCATTCTCAAGAGCTTCTTGGAAAAACCCCAAATTATTTTTATAACCAGGCCTATCCTGAATTTTGGTCCTAGACACGCCTCTGATGTAAACTATGTATTACATTTTACTGTCACACTACAATACCTACTCACCCATTTTAGTCATGAATCAGCTGTTTTAATAAAACTCGCATCGCACCGCCACTGTCACTAACTATTCAGTTCAAATTATTTTAGCAAGGACATAAAAAAGCATGACTTTGTGAATCAAATTTTTATTTTGAATATTCCTAAATAAAGCGAAAGCCATAATACACACAACAATAACGCATATAAACCCCCCCCCCCCCCACGTAAATCCGAATAAAATTCATAATTTCGATGCGAGAGTTAGTAAATTGGTGGCAGTCACGTCCGTGTAATTCAATTCAAACGAGTTGTGTATACGTACGACATGAAACCATATGATTCCGAAAATCTTAAAAACTAAAAATGACGATCAACAAATCACGTCATTACAGTTAGAAAACCAAATAATAACTGGAAATAACTACAACGGGCCAGTCGATTTTGGTTTTTGATATACATAAAAATACTAGAATCCGTCAATCCGTCAATACACTGCAAGTACATAATATAAATTATTTATTTTATAATATGCTGCACACATTGATTGATTTTTATATTACTCGTATCTATAAGCATTATTAAATTATTGGTTCGTCTTTTAGTAATACGTTTGTAATATTAAAAGTATGTCAAAAATGACCACCATTTTTTAAGGTTACAAAAAATTGTTGTACAATTTAAATCAATTTTTAACAACATGACATTAATTTTGCATTAATCAATTGAACACTTTCTGTACCTAAAATCCTATAAAATTAAAATTAAAACCGTGATCGGTGTATCGTGAAGACCAATTTAATGATGAAGTACTCAAATATACCCAAACACGATGATGTTTTTTGCTTCTGCAGTGGATATTTACGGATATCTGTGTTATATTTACCTTTATATTGTCACTTTAATTTCGCCCCGTTAACAAAAACCTAAAAACTGAACGCAAAGAATCTATATATTCATAATAACAAAATATAATGAACCACCGTTATAAAATACTGGAACCGAATTTTCGTTCTTACCCAAATTCACAGTCCTATATGTATCTATATATTTGAAAATTATGTATATTTTTATGCATTGAATTAATATTTAGTTACAATTGACACTTAAATGTATCACATGACAACAGAATTTTATACTTGAATCTACTAAAATAAAATGTTATAAAAAAAATATGCACGCTTCTGTATTTTTCTTAATACTCTTTTTTTTGTCATAAGCAACTAAAATGTTAAAATTAAAACTAAATAACAGTGAAAACAAATATACATATACATAATAAATATACATCACGTTAAGAAACGTATTAAAAAAAAAAAAAAAAAAATCGACTTAAAATATCTAATAAGCTAAATAAATAATTGAGTTAATGATATATAATATTCCAGATATAATTATTTAATTTATAACACTATTATCAAAATAAATAATAATATAATCGGTTGCTATACGAACTCTACTATTATTATCTTAGTTGTTTTAGTTTTCCTCTACTACTTCAGTACACAAATCTATAGAAACCTATTCATTAACGTCATTTTTGTCCGATTTTCGATCATATATGAGATACCGTGTGCGACTTTTATTGCAGGTTTCGCATCCAATAGACTAACCAACAATATTATCGTTTCGAATTTCTAAATGCTACATAATTTAAAAATTTAAAAGCATGCAATAAGTTATGGTTGGAACGGTGACAAACTGCTCGGCTAACTTGGCTCGCCCAACACGGGTATACCGATGAATGAAAATTGTGTCATAGTTACGGCCTAGTGATAAGATGGGAAACGTGCGTGCCGCGTGGGCGTATATAGTTCCAGTTAAACTATATTTATACCGTGGCGGTGCGCATACGGTTTCAGTTAGTCACGAATGGTCCGAATCAAATGCGCACGTTGTAAACAATATCTAACGGAAATATATATATAACACGGTCCGGACCTTTTAAATGTTCACCGCATTACGCTGCGTATTTTCATCGATATCGGTTCAGTTGCAAAACTTCAAAATTGCATTCCCGTTGTCGACGGCTATTACGGTCGAAATAATAAACATCGGAAGTAATAGACGTACGTTTTATTTTTCGCGTTGCGTTTGGTCGATTTAACAAGACACGTTCAAGTTTTGTCATTCTACTAAAAATGAATTTATCAATTATCGATTATTTTATAACATAAAGTAATATGTTACATTATGTACTTTTATAACAGTTCATGTGTTCATATATTCAAATATTTGCTTCTACAACTCCAACGTTTTTGTACATCAAACCAGAAATATTAGTTAGAATTATTTTTACATAAACATTTATTAATATTATAATATAAGTTTATGATTATTTGCCAAGTTATTATATATTTGTTCCTTAAATTTAGTTTTACTCAATTAAACTTTATTAAAAAAAAAAAAATAATAATAATTGTATTTTATTTTACTAAGTATCAAGAAAATATAGTTTTCAACTATTTATGTTTTTTTTTTTTTTTTTTTTTTTATTAAAATAATATTAATCTTAATAATTTTTAATATTTTTTATTATTTAATTAAACCTTAAAAATTAACTGTTTGGTGTAATATTTATTTGATATTAAAATATATTGATCTTGATGATTGATTCCTTTCAGAGAACTTTTTAAGGTATAATCGAGAAATTCTAAATGTGCCTTCCAATTTTATTTAACACCCTAAGCATATCCGAATACTCTAGTGTACATTAAGTAATAAAACTATTTCAATATATATTTAAAAAATAACAAAAGGAAAAAAATAAAACTACAAATTTTGTAAAAATTGCTTATTACACACTTGAATATTATATTGGTATAGTTTATTAAGAAATTCGAGAGTAGATTGACAAATTATAAACCTTACACGGTTATATATATATTGTATACAATGTAAACAAGATTGAAATTAAATTTTCTACAGCATTTATAGAATTTTTATTTCATGATTTTCTTTCTTATAATAAGAAAAAAGAAGTTATAATTTTATCAGTAGCATATATAGAGAATAGTCTCAAGGGTTTTAGCCCGCCATTTCTCTTATATGTACGTATTATTAAAATTTATATTTTTTATTTTTTATATTTTACTTAATACTAATTTTTATAGACTCTACTCTGTCCCTACCACATATTTCAATAATATTACTGTGTAAAAATTGAAAGTTAAGAAGATTGAGTTTCTAATATCAATCAATATATTTTTTTTACAAACACAGCCAAATACTGTAAAAAAAAAAAATACTAAATAACCTCAAAATTAATATGATGAAAGCGGTAATTAATAGACAGGACTCGGATTTTATAGTATTTATATATTATTATGAAACATAAAAAAATAGCAAAGTAATCCACTACGTCCATATGGTTAATATATTATATAATTAATATCTAATTCATTAAATATTGTGTTAGCATCTAGAGGTATAATATTAATAATTATTGCAACTAAATTAATTTATATAATCAAATACAACTTCCACATGATTTGCTTCTTGTTATATTTTATGAACTTGATTGACAGTTTATAAGAATGAATGTTTAACGGTTTCAGACAATTTGTCAATGTTTTTCAACAAATTGTAATTTTTTATACTTTGTACTTTTTAATTAATTGTGAAAAAAATGTTTATTTTATTTTCAGTATAATATGATATAAATATAAATTATCATGTCGGATGAACAATTTTCTTAAAAATATATTGTATGCTATTTGAATGTCACATTTGTAAATTACATAACTAGATTTTTTCTTCAATTCTACAGTATTAAACAAAACTAAACGACAAGTATGCAAAAAAATGTAAAACGTAACAACATTATGGAGATTTTAAGATTTTAAGTGATATGATAATTACTAATTAATTTAAAAATTAAAAAACCAAACCAGAAAAACGCTTAATATTACGACTATAAATCAGCAAATTTAAATTTTTAAGGTTATCCAGTTATATTGATTATTGATACACTGTGTACTTATGTTAGTTACTTGAAGTGATAATGATAAATATCAATTTATAATTAATAATTATAATATAATAGCTATAATTGAACATAAAAATCGTGGAATAAATTATATTTTGATCAGCCATAAGACAATAATACAGGTAAAAATAATTATGTGATACAAAATAGTATTATTTAATTTTTCGCAATCTTTAAAAAATCACAGAAAACAAACCCATATACTTTCCTAAGATTTTTAAACACCGATATTTTTTAAAAAAAATCAGTTTACATAATACTATTTTGTAATTTTTTTTTTTCAAACAATGAAATAAAATTTTAAATTTTCAAATTAATGTTTTAAAAATTAAAAAAAAACTTTGAACTCAATTTTGTTATAGCGTAGTGGCCTAATATTTGTTAAAAAAATAAAAAGTAATAAATAATAAACAGAACAAAAGTTGTTGCGTTTACTGAATTATCCTGGGAGATGTATACTCATATAAATATTTACATGTAATAAAGTATTACGGACTGGAGATAATATGTCGAACACTATCACTTTTTTCACTATTTTCATCGGTGTAACTATAGAAAAATTCGTCGTAATAATATAAAAGCATAATATTAACGCTATATGTATTATTTAAATGTTTATTGTAACTCATGAATATACGTGGGGGTGTACTTTTTCAATAAAGCTCAATATTTTTTTGAATAAATAAATAAATATATACTTGTATACTAATATATATATATATATATATATATATATATATATATATATATATATATATATATTGTATATGAGTATTACTTTAATATATTTCAAGTGTTCGCATATAAATCTGTCTTATACATCTATTATGTCAAGTATCTGTTGAATTTCAAATCGAAAGAGCTATTGATTTAAAACGAATTATTATTAATTATTCATTAAATCAAATCCGGAAAATCGATTGTAGCTATTGAATTATCTCTTTAATATTATTTATCATAATTATCACAATTGTACAAAATTCATTCATAAACATACATATTATAATATGAAATACATACCGCTAAATGGGTAACACAAATTTAATAAGAGTACTTCTGCACAGGAGTTAACATATGACGTATCCTCGGTTTAATAATCCATATTTAATCTGTACATTAAATCATTGTTATAATCTGTGGCCATACACTCACAGATTTTCGTTTTGTTTTAATTACATTTAATATTTAATATCAGGTTTCAATTGAAATAATATAATTTAACTCGAAATATTATCTTAACATTCTAAACTATCGAAATATTCATTTTCACTTTGATCAGAGAGTGGTTTTTATTCAACTGAAACTCGAAATTAATGGATCATCCTTTTTTACAAGCGGAAACCCTCCATTTAAAACGATGTTTATTTTCACCCATAAAATCTATACGGAATAATGTACTCATATTAATAAAATATATCGATGATGATCGCCGGAACAGATAAAAAAATAGTGACTCCAGTAACTTGTGATGTGTAGTACAATATTATTATTGTACTTAATGTTACAAGCGCATGGTTTAAATATAAAACTACAACGATATCAACTCAGTCCTGCAGTTAGAGCCACAAGCGACGGGTCATTTTAGAGATAAAAATTTCCAAATCAACGAAAATACAAACATTTTACTTAAGATTTTGAACTTAAGAAAATCCAGACAACTTATTAATACTATTATTTTTAATGTAATGTAGCAATATAAACGTATTATTAGCATACTTTATAAATGAATACAAGTATAAAAATGTAATAATGTTAAATAATTATGCACAAAGGTTTTTAATTAAAAATCCTTGTGGTCTTAATAAAAATTTAAATATTTTCGACCAACTGTTTTTTTTTGATTAAATATATAAATATAGTAAAAAACGTCATTATAGCTTTTCAACTGACGATCTTATTATAAAACCATTTTTGTATATACATTTAAAACGCATTTATTTTGTAGAAGACCTCAAACAAGTTACCAAAAAGCCTTAAATCATTAATGAAATGGAACTGTAAGTTTATATTATATATCAAACATAAAAATATACAAATGATGAATTTTTACAGAATCGTTCTCGCATTTTAAATATGAAGTCCGATTTATGATTTTATTTTATCATAAATGTATGTATTACATATATATTTGCAAAATATTATATTTTAAATTTAAAACTAATGGATTTTTTTTTCAATAATATATCCCTATTTTCATTTAAAAAAAGTACTAAATCTATTTTTATGTTCGTTTCAATATGTGTGAAAATAATAAAATTCATGCTTGTACGACCAGTATAAAAAATTGAATAAATTCATCTTTGGTATTTTTTAAAATTTTGTATTCGTAAAAACAATTATAAGTACGACCGTTTTGACAATGGAAAGTCGAGTAAAACCAGTTTAGGGATAGCGGGAACTATATGTAGTAATTTAAGAAGAAGATTTAACTTCATTACTTTTACTTAAAGTCTAGATTTAACTAGAAGTAGCTTATTTGTCACCTTATGCATCGCATATAACTTTGATAATTTTTTCGGACTATTTCAAAGAATTCGTATAGGATTAATTTTTTCCGAAAAAATTAAACTATAATTATTGGCATGCGAAAATAAGACAACTAGCAACGAGAATAACGAATAGAAAACAAAAATATTGCGGATTATTTTCATCCCGTTGGTCACATTTAAAATCGGAAAACAATGACTCTTTTGCCACTTCATGTTTGAAAAACTGTTAACGCACTACCGTCAGATACGATAACAGAATAACAATAATAACTGTTACGATCAAACGGTTTTTCGATGCGTTACGATTGCGGCTATAGCAGGTACTTCCATGATAATAATTGTAACTCACGATCTGTACACTTAAATTATGCACACCGCATACGTGATAATGGACTGTTAATCACCCACGGTATAATGCGGCTGGATGACAGGTTAAACTTCTGTCGGTAGATTTCGCGTCGAATGAAAATTTATGTTTTCTCTAAAACCGATCTCATGACGAACTCGCCGATCGGTCCCAATTGTTATTCGTCGAAATAATTTTCGATCGTCCTGACAGACCAGCTGCTGGACCGATATAACTCACTGCCACCACCACCAAATGTTAAATACAAATGTAAAACATATGACACACACACACGCGCACTTATGACCCTTTCTCTCTCTCTCTCTCTCTCTCTCTCTCTCTCTCTCTCTCTCTCTCTCTCTCTCTCTCTCTCTATCTTTCTCTCTCTCTCTCTTCCTCTCTTTATTTATCTATCTCTATATCATCTCTCTTCATCTCCCTCGCTTTCTCACGTACGCACACATAGAGCAGTACTTATACACGTATTGCACACGAAACTATCCATTACGCATTTTCGAATGGGCAGCAGCCGGAAATCGGGTCGTAGGCCGCATTGCGGACGATCAGCCGGAACTTGCTCGATATTGGCGTCAGACAGTATTACACATCAACGGCATCAATACACCGATTCAATACATCTCATCACCGATACGATGAAGGAAACGGAGGTGATAAACGCAAAAGAGAAATAGATAGACGGAAAAGGAGAGAACAGTCCACATTTGTAAGTCGTTATTCAGAATGGTACATTCAAGTCCTGTAGTTGTTTTCTCCTATCCTTGCGCAATTAGCGCATGAGTGCGTGAGTGTATATTATATATACGAACCGGTGGTTATGTCTCTATCTATTCTCATAAAAACGTTAAAAAAATACATGATCAGGTTTATGCAGCTGAAGGAATCGAAAAATTACAAACACGTTTGCTTCGTTCGTTTTACACCATCTTATACATTGTACCCTTTTGTCAACATGTTGTATCACGAATAACTTCGCATACATTTTATAATAGTTATAAAAATTATATTTTTCACTCGATACAGCCCCGTGCAGGAAATTATTCACAATAAAATGCAACGTCGCAGTTTAGTTATAAGCATAGTTATAACAATAGAAAAATATGTCCTTTTTCAAGTTATTATTATTTATTATTATTATTTCTTTTTATTGCAAAATACATATATATTTAGTTATTAGTGTTAATGCTACCCTTTTTATCTTATCGTATTTGTTCGATTCAGCACAACGGTATTTCTCTGGGAGTAACTTTTTTTTACGACTTTTCTGCTTATAAAAATTACAAGTACGTTTTATTGACATTGTTTGATTAAAAAAAAAAAATTAAAAAAATTAAATTTATAGTGCATAAATTGAAACTTTTATTATTTATTTTAGTACCGACATTTCTTGGAATGGGCATATATTTTTACCTAATTTATTTTTTTTATTATCCTTACATTTTGACTCGGTAGGTGTGTATTACAAACTTTCGTTTTGTTCATCGTATGATTAATAAGTTATTTGGTTCATAACTTTTGAGTTATAAAATTCGAATAGTTTTTTTTTAATTGTTAACAACAAATGTATTTGTATTAATTTTAAATTTTAAATTCAAATTTTAAAAACATATTGGAAGAAAAAAAAACCATGTTGTATACGGTTTGATATTAAAACGTTTCGGTAAATATATTATGTGAAATTTAGAATTAAGAATGGTAAACTAAATTGATATTTGGTAACTGCGCCCATTATTAAAATTATATATATAAACTCAAATATAAATGTTATACTTAAAAAATATAAATAGTAAACATTGTTAAAAAAAATCAGTGTAGGAAAATTGACAATGAAAATTATTATTATTAAGTGAAATATGATATAATCAAATTGAGCAGTGAATGAAAAAACTGTTATACATACTTTATGTATGCTTGCGCGAGGACCAAATATACATGATCTTTGATAAAGTTTCTTAATATATTTATTTTTATATTCTTTTATATTATCTGTTTGGCTTAGTCTTGCAAAAAACAATATTTAACCAACGTCGGCAAAAGAAGAGCCTAGTAAAGTATACACCATGGGTGACCAAATAGTGATCTACGAACAAATTTTATCCGGCCTGCAAACAAGGAATAAATAACACGTATTCGACAACATTATATGTGTTATTAATATAAATTATTGTTTTTGTTAAATATTATGGTTTATACCGAAAACAGTTATATTGGTTGCAAAGTATATCTTATCTAAACTTAAATTAGGTAACTGTTGGTTGATTTTACGTCTACGTAATCAGTCTATCAATTACCTTGCAGTGAATGAATTAATGAAAAAATATGTGTTTTTAAATATGATAAAGCATCAATTCATATAGAAATTATTAATTTTCAAACTGCTAATGTCCTAAAAAATGTGTGTAATGAAAAGTATGCAAAAACTGAAAATAATTACGATGAATTTTGGTTAAAACATGTATCCGAAAAGAAATACCCAACG
Organism: Sipha maydis; assembly: GCA_034509805.1. NCBI lineage: Eukaryota > Metazoa > Arthropoda > Insecta > Hemiptera > Aphididae > Sipha > Sipha maydis. The sequence goes on from JASXSY010000283.1 coordinate 33,866, forward strand.
CTAAAATTATTAGTACTGAGAAAGTGTACGATGTTTAGCTCCACAAACATTTTTGAATCATCTTTTTTCAAAAAAAATTATATTAAAAACAAGTTCAGATTCCACCTAACCAACAGACGTATTGAAACAGTTATGAAGATAGCATGCACTAATCATACCCTCAAATCAAATAGTTAGTTGAGAGCAATATTTATCATTTTTTTTTTTTTCACTAAACAGTTTTCTATTCTACTATATTTATTAATTATTTTAATTTTAAATATTTTCGAATATATTCAATATAAATTATATTTTAATTGTTTATAAATAATAGTAAATAATAAATTTAAAAAGTAATTTTCTCATTACATCCAATTTTAAAATAATAACTATTGTCTTATAATATGTTAAAAATATGTACTTAAAATGTTGATACCCTACAAAAAATTTTCAAATTCCTAATGTGGCCCTTCAAAAATTTTAATTGAAATACTCTATCAAAGTCAATGTTTTTATTTTCAAACGTTGCTATAGTAATTTGGAATATTTATTTAAGTTTTTTATTACTATTTGAAGTTTATTTAAATAATAAAAAATATATTCAAAACCGTTCACTTAACTATGCTCTCTAAAGCGGTTATACTTAAAAATAAAATTTTTATCGACGTTAATATGATATTTAAGCAAATTTGTTGAACATCGAACAAACGAAAATATCGTTTAACTATTAAATATTCATCACGGATATATTATTTGAACATAATTATCACTTTGATATTAATTTACTAAAATTACTAAACGGTATAATATAAATGTGACGTTTATTTGTTTTGTCTGTATTATTTTATTGAATGTTTGTACATCTTATTTTCATATATAATTCTAAAAAAAAATATGTCTAATTGACCGACAATTTATTAAATAACTAATAACGATTAAATATCAAAAATCATTGTTAGTTGCTATTCATACATTTTTCTTGAATTATTTTTATTAATTAGAATAATCAAGCTTAGAGTACGCATAAGTTGGAGCTGTCAACGAGTGACAGCATACACATGAGTCACCAGTCCATTAAAGTATTAATTACTCTTGACAAAGTTTAATTCGGCGGGTCATGAAGCTACTAACATTCACATTGCGCTATTCTAGAGTCCACCTAGATTAAATATTTATTTACTTCAAGCTATGGATAAATTATTATACGTTGTATACTTACATTTGAATTATTATTTGTATTGCCTGTTCTTGATCGAAATATACAGTGGCTACTGCGTTAGTGCTAAGTATTAAAAATGAAAACTTAATTAAGGGTATTATTTTTGAAAAAGTGCATTCGATCAAAATAAAAAGTTAATTATAAAAAAACATGCGTTTTGATTTAAATGTGCAGTGTAGATTCAATTCGTGGAGTAATGCTCTTTAAACATAATTAAGTTTTAATGCAATTGTTTCTTTAAAAATATCGATCATTAATGTAACTTTAAATTATGACCATAACAATAACTCAAATATGTATCAGAATATAAACAATTTTGAAAATTCATAAACAATAATTTTATATTTCATTAATTTTATTGAAGATTAACCACGTTGTCTGTATATTGTAATTTAGATGTACAATTATTGAATTATTTATTTTTTCCTATTTCTAAAACTATTTAAAATCAATCTTTTTTTTTTTTATTAGAAAACTATTAAACGCACTTTCTTCATATTTAACCTCGCAAATATAATTACTTTTTATACATTCTCTATTTTTAAATTCGTACAAAATACCGATTTTAGATTTCAGCTAATGCGTGGGTAAAAATTTTAATTTATGTCTAAATCTTATGTAAAATTATCGATTTTCTTCAATATAATAATTTATAGTTTAGACTCATGATATGGCTTTAAAATTTCATTATTTGTTTTTAAAATATTATAATACATTATTCAAATTTAAAACTAAAAAAAATCATTATTAGACTTACGAGTTTACTTATATAAACAATAATATAAAACATTTAAAATAAATAAACAAAAACTATGGAGTATTAAATATCAACACGGTGAAAAATATTTATTTTTATCGAACTGCGATATTATCTTATAATGCTATAGTATGTGTGTATCTCTACAAAATAATTTTATTTGAAGCGAAAAATCGCTGTAAATCAAAAATAACAACTATCGAATAAATAAATTATGAAAAAGTGGTGTAGCGCAAGTTTTGAAACACGTAACATTTAAGATACTTTAAAAAGTGTTTTCTCGTGTAATCCATTGGGAAATATTTTTTGTTTGTACCGCTTCAGTTGTCTTAACTTTCTCAACAGTGATGTAAGTCCATTCGTATTCATTTCAAGTCGACCGGCTTTTTCCAAATGTTCAAAATCACTATTGTTCATGTTTTTGTTACGGCACGGTAGATGACTTTGGTTTGGTACTAATATTACCCATATTAATGTATGACAAAAGTAATACGTCAGTTACATAGTATACGGTAAGCATGAATGTAGTAAAATTGCATATACAATGCGCCGTATTACGATATAATTCACATGGGCAGAAAGAGCAATTTTTCCACCTACAGTCTGAGCAGAAACATCTTCCGAATTAACAAAATCCACAAATGCTTGTGAATCATTCCATGCTCATTTTAAATCACATTATTACCATAGCCAACCAAATATTTTTATGTTTATTGTTACACTAAAGAATATTCAATCAGAAATGTACATAAAATTACAAAACATATACAAAGCAAATAGTTGCAATAATAATAAGTTAAAAAGACGTCAACAATTATTAAACCAGCTAATAGAAAATAAAGAACAAAAAATTACTACATTTCATTATATAAAAACCGTTTCACATTTTTACTCCATCAAAAAATAATATCAATAATATTAACTTTAATAATTTTAATAGTATAACAATGAAAATGAATTTTTCTAATTATAAAATATGAATAAAGAAATATATATGCAATTAAAAATAAAAATATTTGTGGAGGATAATTAGAACTGCCTCTACATGGTGTCCTCTAGATTACTCTAAATGGTTTTAATTTTATCAGGGGAATTTACGTTAGTGTAATGCGGTAGAAAAATGTTTTTAGGGGAATTTACATTAGTGTAATACGGTAGCAAAATGTTTTTAGAACAATTTACGTTAGTGTTATATGGTAGCAAAATGTTTTTAGGGAATTTTACTATTAGGGGAATTTACTATTTAATTTTTAGGGGAGTTTACATTTGCCCTTTCACATATCATCATAAATTTGAGAGTATATAAATCATATGTAAATAAAATAATATTAATATTCAAAATCAAACACTTAAATTCTATCAGCAAGTATAAAATATGTGTTCAACAATTAATAGACTATCATAATTAATTTTTTAGAAATTTAATTATCGATACTTTTTATTTTTGAACACAAATACTGTCATACGTGAAACGATATTAAAGAAATAATGTACGTTTTTAAAACTCGTACAGTCCTACGAGTCTTTAAATCTAAAATAACAAATATTTGTCTACAATTTTCGATCCCCATTATATTTTGGTAGATTCTAATACATAGCTTATGTCAGTACACATTAAGTCATATAATTTTTTTTTAACAAATAATAATATTATACATTATTCAATACTTTCATATTAAGACGTATTAACATTATCAAAATCCGTATTATATTTCAACTGTAAGTTATTACTTAATATATTATACCCATACTATCTCTAGTATCGTACAAAAAATTTACAAATATAATTTAGCTATGGTAAACTATATTTTACTGGAGTTATATGTTACCTTATTTTTTGATTTTTGAAAAATACCTTTAAAACGAATCTATTATTTTAAAAAAAAAAAATGTGATAAACAAAAAACAACATTTTTAAGGTCTTGAAACTAGTAAACTTTTGTTGAATTTTCGTATTTATGTTTTCCCAAAGTCATTGATTAAAATTCAAAACTCATACATATAAGGAAAGACTTATTCATGGACATCATACCTTAACCTATGCTCGTGAAAAAGAAACACTTTTCTTGTTTGAACTATAGGTCATTTTCAGGCTTTCCGTACATCCCCAAAATGCGTGAAAATAGTATACCTAACTATTTTGCTTATCGATTTTCTCTGTTAAAATGCGATGTTACAATCGCAAAGCTTTCGATGTTAACTAAATGATGGTTGGTCTGTAAATGGACTTTGCTCAAATCGGTTTTCACGATCGAATGAGTTCGGTACGTGTAGAATATAAGAATATAAATCACAGTGACCATTGACAGTGTTAAAATAGAAAAATACATTCAGGGTCAGAAATATGGAATAATATTATGCGCATCCACGACGACCTCGTATTAATATTAACGACGTCAAACGATTACGTTATTGGTAATAAATTCAACAGTCAAAACAGACCAATGTTTATCGGTAAACTAGAAATTCGCATTACACGACGACTAGATGTGAACGGATGAAAGGAAATACGGAAGGAAAATGTATAATAAATTAATAAAAAAAAAGAAACAAATATAACATAAAAATAATAATAATAATAGGACACGTACATAATAAAAAAATGAACACACAAATGTTTTAAGATATGAACACCCCTCTGCTATACCCGAGCAACGTGTTCTGTGCGTCGAACATTTATCTCGCGAAAGATTTATTGCTAAAACGGTTCCCCGACAGATTTTACGAGACCTACGCAATAACCAACGCGATATCAGATTTTCCCCAACAGTACTGTAACCAGGTTCTGAATTTCTCGGTTTATGTACACAAGTTTAACTATTTTTTTTTCTCCCGCTTGGTAATAGGTAAAATAATAATTAATGCATTGTATAAAAATAATTCACGTATAACAGTGTTCCACAACACACGTCTTCGGATCAAATTTTGTTAAATAAATAAAAATCCTAAATAACAGCTCCTATAAAGCACACCTATCCCTTGACTACAAAACAGATACCATGACCGTTTCCGTTTATTCAAATCAGTATATTCGGGTTTTGTCTTCACATTCACTCTGAAACTCGGACCAGTAAGGATTATACACACGACTACCTCCTAAGAACCTCCTGTGGACCACAACGACAGCACGGAGTCGAAAAATTATTTTCAGACATTTCTTATTGGAAAACGTTTTTTTCTTTGTCACTTCAAGTCTTAAATACTCACTGATGTTTCACGTATTTTTAACTCAAAGCGAGACAAATTTATCACACGTAAACACAACGTGAAACATTACGTTTCAATGTAACACGAAATTCATCAGTGCATTTCTCCAACTTATATCCACATATTTATCTCACAGTCACATAGAACGAATTATACAAATGCCCACGACAGGGTGCACCGCTACGATCGAATGCCCTTGTAAACATTATATGACGTCGGTAAATTTCAAACATATTTTTATGACTCACTAGAAAAATGTATATGCTTTTGAGGTCGAACGGTCGATAAAAACAATAACTGTAATAATAATAAGTAATAATAAAAAATAACTACGGCTAGATGTTGTTTTACAAAAGAAAAATAATAGTAATAATAATAAAAATGATATCGAAGATATGAATATTCGTTATTCTTACACTGATTTGTTCGTAACACGCACGCTCGTTAAGGGTCAGAGCAAACAAAATGATCAACTAGGACCTTAATTTTAGAAACACGCGTGGCAACAATGCTACAAAATACAATTAGAGAGAAATAAAGAGAGAGAGGGAGAAGTAGAGGAGAGAGAGAGAGATAAAATGCTGTCGTTTTCTCGTTGCTTGTAAGATAATTGCAATGGTGGTGAATTGAATGAAAGTCGTGCACATCGATCGAGGCTATATATTATAAAACAAAAATGATTTCTAATAGTGATAGTCGAATATATTGTAGAAAACGGTTGTATTTTTAATACAAGTATACCTATTGTGCTTATAAAATGAAAGAAAAAATAACCATCGTCAGTTCCTCAGATTTCCGTTATTAAAAATATTACGCATTTCATATTATAATACTAGTTCTGCTCGCACTAATATAGAATTTTATTTCATTACGCTATTACGATGGTAGCGGTAGAACAGTAGTGATAGTGTTCGCGGAAAAATAGCAGCTGATATTAAAACACCAAAAAGGTTATATCATATCTATTTTTATATGTTCAATGAAACTTTCTTTACTGAACATCTCTAAATAAATATCAGACACTTTTATTGAATTTCAACTTTTGATTTTGATGATTTATTTTTTTTTCTAAATTTAGAAAAATTTTAAAATATTTATATAAAATTCGGTACTCTTGTATCTAGTAATATTTATATTTATTATTGTTATATAACATTGTACTTTATATTATCCTTCAAATTATTGAAATGTTATCGCATCGATAAAAATATTTTTCTAGTTTATATCATTCAGTCACGAAAAACATTCAACCGGAGACGGTGAAAAAATCTTTTGTGCGATCTGGATTTTTGCAACATGAAGTAACATGTAAACAATCTACACCAATTAGCGAACATGACGATCCTTAGTACATGTTGTGCATAGTTATTAATTCATATAGGAAATAAACAAACGCACTAAAATAGTTCTGAATAAATTATGGTTTTTGCTGTTGACAACTTCCTCAGAATATGAATCCTTTCTTAAATGAATATGCTTAAAATATTTTTGAATTTTTCAAAACATAGATTTACCTGTATTTTTGACTATAAGATAAGAAAAATCATTATGTTTTTGAATTTTTAAATAAATTTAATTTAATATATTCTCCAAAAAGTTTATAAATATGTTAAAGAGACCTATATTATATTATATATTAAATCACTTTTAGAATTTCACACCAAAATCGAGAAACAATAAAAGTCGATATCATCGTTATTTCCATTTATTACGAAGTCCATTTAATATACAATAATAATAATAGTTAATTTTCCAAAAAAAAAAAAAAAAAAAAAAAATAAGCAAGACTTGTCTGGTTTTCACACTGAGCCCTTAAAACCGATTAATGCACGAAACGGAGGATGGGCCTTCCGTTGGAAAACGTTGTTGGCTGCCGTTGTTGCGAGAAACGCGTCACGTGCATGATCAGCTACGATTCTAGGTAGGTAGGAAGGTTTCGCGTGACGATGGAAAAAAGAAATTGAAAAATCTCCAACCTGTCAAGTCACCAAGAACCGTTAAAACATTATTGGGTAAACCATCGTCTCGAATAGAGCGTGCGCGCGATGTCGTGCGCCCGTCAGTGAGGTCGACCGCGAAATGACAACATAGATCCGCGCGACGGTCTTAAACGGACGGCCGAAGCCTTGCGAATAACCGCACGCGACCGCAGATTATCGCATGGGAGTTACACCCTTCGAACAGGTACGTGGCACACGTGAAGAACGTCGTTCACCCTGTCAGTCTTTCCTGTCGGGGACGGTGTTAACGTTCGGACATGTGTGTTCGCTGCGGATAACGTTCGGACCGCGCACACAACGCGCTGTACCGCAACAATAATGGCGCAGGTAATGACGCGGTACCCCGGGCGGGTGTGTGCCGTCCACCGTGGATAAGCACATGCGTTACACGTTAATGTCCCGGGGGGACGAGGAGAGGAGCACATTTTTCCTACCACGGCCCCGTAACCAAAAGAAAAAGGAGCCAAGAGTAAAGATAAACGTGGTAATGCCCCGAGGGATGGTCGGTTTGGTATACACCGGTGCAGCTTCTATGCACGTGCGTTTGTTTCTATTTCACTGATTTTTATGTCACGTACTTTTTATTATTATTATTATTTATTTTTTTTTTTTCCGAATACAAAACGGTTATTATGTTATGCAAGACCAATATAATAATAATGGTAATATTGCAGTATAATAATAATAATAATAATAATAATAATAATAGAACGATGCATAAGTTTAAACAAAATTCTCCGTTCGAAATCCCTCTGCAATTTAGAAAAAATAAAAATAAAAAGCTTCCAAAGTGTATAAGAACTGTACTGCGATTTTGAACCAAAGAGAAAACGTTTTTACTTAAAAAAAGTATGCGATTTGATAACAATTTGTTCGCTACTGTAGAAATGTTAAAATATAAACATTTCCCATGAAAAAATAATCATTATACAGAGCGTAAAAGGCCGATGGTTGTGTTTGCATTGGTCATGCGATTAAACCGTTGTACGCTCGATGTGCACAGTGATCAAAATTCGCGATTGGAAATCCAAAAAAAAAAAAAAAAATCAGAAGTAATCTGATTGTATTGTATTTAAAATCAATTAAATACTTAAAACCCGAACGAAAACTCTCAACCGTATTTATAAACGAGTGGAAAAGATTTATTTCTTATCTGCTTAAAACAATATAAAATTATGTAAGTAATGTAAAACTTTTTTGTCTTATAATATTATCATTTTATTTTTTTCCCTAATTAATTTTGAATTTTCGCGCTTCAAATTTCATGAAGTTTTGATTCATCGAGCGACTAATAAGTTTATAAGATTTCCCATGGTTGTAATTTTAGCTACACGATAACCGCATTATTTTTAAGTGCTATTCGCTTAAGTTTAGCCAAATAAATAAGTTATAAAATATATTTTGAATTGATCAGTATAATATTATTATGATATAATATATCATTATTACACTCTTTGCACACTAATTTAATCCGTAAGGCTCCAATACATACCTAATTATACTGGTATTTTAGTATTATTATTTTTTATTATTATTATTATTACTATTATTATGTATAATAAACATCCTTTTATATATATTTTCGATTTTTTTTTGTTATTATTATTTTTATTATTACTGTGAAAAATTTATATTCCTGATATTTTATTTTTAATGATATGGAGTACTTAAACATCAATCTATTTTTTAATCACCTATAAGTTAAATCGAGGGTTTAAAACCAAAAAGTCAAAGGACTCAATGGTAAAAAAATTAATCATTAGCCGAAAAAACATTAAAAATAATTAAAAAAAAAAAAAAAAAACGGTTTGATGAAGTGGTTTATACTTTTGATAGCCACAATTATTTATAAATATCGAAAATGATATAAAAAAAATAATATATATATATATATATATATATATATATTTAGTAGTGTACAGTTTACCAGAACTGAGAATCAATAGTTTCAATACTTTTACAGAAATAAAAAATAAATATATCGTCTTATAGTACATAGGATAAAATATATTTTATCCCAAATAATCGTTAGAATATAACTAGTAAAATAATATTAATAAAAAATTAACTGTACAAGTGTACATTATGTAGGTACTTGAAATACAAGTCACATAAAATTTAATAAATTAGTTTTACCTTTTCATACTTTGACCGTCGAAAATTATTCGTTTTTAAATCATTTACTACATTTTTATATTCAACATAATTTTCACGTCTCGAATAATAATATTTCTTAAATATTCAAGTATTGACCTTGTGATCTGAAACCATTTTTTTGTATATTATTTAAAATATTATACTAATTCAAAGGCATTTATTCTTAGATATTTTATGCTTGTACAAAATCTACTATTTTATCAATTGTTTTGACACAAATCCTTTACTTAAATATGTAGAATAATAACTTATTTTTATAATAAATGTTTCTAAATGGTAGTTTACGTCTCAAACACATTTCATCTAATTTTTCACAATAATAATGAGCTTCGTCGATTTTTTTTTTTTAATTTATGAAAAAAATTAACTTGAAGGTTACAATAAACTTTATATTTTCAATTTTTTCCAACACATTAATTTTTAGTTACTAACTCAAAGATGATCGATTAATACACTAATATTTACTGAAAATTGTAGAACTGCGTTTAATTATTCAAAATTAAATGTATCAGAGTATTTAAAAATGTGTTACAATTATATGGTACTGAAACCCAACTGAAAACCCATTCTGTTTTTAATAGTCAACTAAATATTATACAAAATATATATATAATTGGTTATAAAAGCAATTTTTTACTTGAAGATAAGTCAAAGATAATTTTAATTAATAAACTCTAGAAAATAATCCAATATCTAACATATATTGTAATTAACTATTTTTAATAGTTTACCTTGTATAGAAATAATTTTTCAGAAAACAATTATTTTCAAATTTAACTACTAAAAACTAATTACTCATAAACAAAAAAAAAAAAAAAAAAAACATTAATTTAAATTTTACTAACGTTCTATTAAATTCTGTATAGATCTGTTATACGATTATACAAAATCTTTTAGGTAACGCACTATATCAGTTTGAAAAAATTTGGTTTTCTTATATTTTTCTAGTTTTTCTTGTCTTAGCTAAAACAGATTTTTCAAGAGTATAAAATAATGGTAAACACTATGTCACATTATCATATTCTCTATTTATTATGTTTAACATTTTAAATAACTTACTATAAATACATTTCTAATTTGTCGCATCTGAGATTTTATCCTGAATAGCTCATTTTACATCTTTCTTTTTGCTCTTTCCTACTTTATTAGATCATTTATTTTATTTTCATACCTCTATGAAAAATTTAATTTAATAGATAAAGCACTTTAAGACCCTAAAAAAATTGTTCGGGGACCTAATAATCTTAAGATCAAATAAATATATAAACAATAATTTTAAATAGTTTGGCCGATCAAATATCAACATACACGTTATCGTTCACTTCAGTTACATCATAGTACATGGCCTCCACTGCAACCAAATTGCAGATAATTTTTTTTTTTCGACCGATCGAGACACTTTTCTTAGCTTACTTGGTAACAAGAGAAACTTTTTAGTACTGTTTTTTTGCATTTAATCAATCGCTTTTTTTGTCTTCGATTTTATTTTTAATAGTCGTTAATCGTAATCGTTTCTCGTTATTTCCCTATTAAGAACCTCTGGGTTCCAGTTCAGTTCGTTTATTGTCATCGCAGGAAATGAAACGTCCGATGTTCTAATCTCTAACGTCTTTAACCTTCGCCAAATTAAATATGTAACCCAAAGGCTATTCCCAACGCAGTGTTTTAATTGTAATTTTTGTATTTCTTCGATCCGTGTTTCATGCAATACTATTGTTTTTCATGAGTTGAATTAACGAAACCCAATCGCAGCGTGATGACTAATCGTCGAGATACGACGTCGTATTGGAGTTAACCTAATATTATTGTCTAGTATTCAAGATCGTTTTTTGTTTTGTTTTTTATTTCCCCCAGAACTTTCAAGCTTTCATCGTGAAATGTTTGATTGCCACGGATCGAACGTTACCGTCGCCGAGGCCCGGAACACAGTGATCGCCACCGCTGCCGTTAACGCAGGACGCGGCGGCTGACGGCCGGATCGCGTAAGGCGACGCCGACTGGTGCATCGCCATGGATCGGTCGTCGTCCTGTTGCTCCCAACCGGTGGCCGCTGCGGCCGCGTACAACTACGGCGGCGTTGGCGGAACGGCGGCTGGCGGTCCGACTATCGGCGGTTACCCGTCGTCGTACGACGGCGACCACCGGCTATCGTCGGCCGCGGTGGTCGGCAGCGTGATGGTGGTGGACGACGGCCAAGGGTGTTTCTGCTGCGACAGCGACGACGACAGCGTGGAACGGGCCCGCGTGGCGCACGCCAAACGCAAGTGCTACAAGAGTTGCCTGCGTAACGTGTTCGTGTGCGCGCTGCTGGTGTCGTACACGTTCGCCGGCGCTCTGATATTCCTCAGCATTGAGGGCGACGTGGACGCGGACACCGTAGACGACGGCAGTGGCGGCGGCCCGGTTCGGCTGGCCGGTCTGATGCCCGCCCAGCAACAGAACCTGACGGCCGCGTGGATGGCAGCCGCGGCCGCGGGCGAGGAGAGCCGCGCGCGGACCGTCGAGACCATATGGGAGATCACGGTCAACCTGAACATACTGTACCGAGAGAACTGGACTCGGCTGGCCGCGCAGGAACTGAACCGGTTTCAGGAGGACCTCATACGGCGCTTGACGCAGCAAATGGAAATCGAATCGGCCGCTGTCAGCTATCATACCGGTAGCGGTGGCGATGGTGGCATCGTCGTCGACCACGGCGTCAAATCGATAGACAGCGCGTTCGAGTGGAACATGGCCACGTCGTTTCTGTATTGCCTCTCCGTACTCACCACCATCGGTAAGTTCAGTATTTCGTAGTAAAAACATTTTAAATACCGGTATACGCGAACGATTGTTGTCCGTACGGGCTTCCGATGCGTAAAACCACAAACCACTGTAACCGTGAAACTTCAGAACTTTCCGTTGAACTTCGGTGCATGTCAGTTTGCGGCAGCAACACGATTGTACGGGCGCAGTGGTGGGTAGCGAAAAACGCGCACGCAATTAATGCTTCGTTTTTTGTGCAGAGACGCCCACCAACAGGCCTGTTAACTTATATACGTCATTCAATACCTTTTAAATATTTACAATTCACAGTGTACATTCTAAACACTAAGCATGGCACATAATTATGGTTGATATTTTTTTAAATTTTAACCTAAAATCTTAGGTTAATGTCAATGAAAATGACTGTCAATGAAAATCTATCAAATTCATAATTTTTCAAATCACGTGTATTATTACGTTCAATCAATTTTTAATTTCAAATCATTTACACCAGTTTTGTCGAACAACCTTTTAACATATTATACAACTTTAAATTTTTACTCTTTCAGAATTTACTTTTTTTATAAGAATTTTTCTATTTCTGAATGTTTACGGACTCGCATGTGTACGTTACAATATTAAATGTTTTTAACTATTTTTCATACATTTTCAAATGATATTAAGCTGTATTATAAAACAGATGGATCTTCTCTAGTGATGCAGTCACTGTTTTGGCGTTTAGGCCGACGCGGCACAACGCCTACGTAATGCCGTACGCGAATAAAATATAAGGCGATTCCGTAAGATCGCACGTCCTTTCGGTTCGATAGGTTAGCGGGATGGTTTTCCTTTTAACAATAATACAAATGAAAAGAATAGAACTACAGTCTATTTTCACTTATGAAGCATGCCATTTGGTATATTACAGTACAAAAAACGACTCATATATAATATAAGATGGGCGCCCTCACAAAGTATGCAATTATAATATAATAATCTTAATTATAATACGTAGGTAACAAAATAATAATAATACAGTGACAAACACACTTAATAATAAAAGAGACACAGCTCCTGTTACCTTGGTATACTTGAGTCCCGTTGGATTCTATCCCACGCGACCGTGGACAATTCTCTACACGTGCGACAGGAACTCAAGTATACAGATGACTGCAGTTGGAAACGACGTCAACATACAGGGACGAGTCCCGGATACACAGAAACACGTGTTTGGTGGCGAATCACAAAAAAAACAATACGCATAAGGCGTTATGGGAAGACTCGCCCTACGGGAGTCACACGAAGACTGCACTGCTGAGTTCGAGAATATTCTCTACGGTCCCGGTGAACATATCGATCCGATAAGATATTAGACCGGTTCCGGGCACGCAAAGAAGATAGGCCGTGAGTCTCGAACAGTCACTATGAGACAATTTGCGTTATTTGATGTTTTGAATTTTCTTTTTCCTTTTTGTATATTACAATAAATATTTGTATAGGTATATTCTATATATTTTGAAGTGGTCGATGTATTACAATATCGACTTTCAACAGTCTATAAAAAGATACCTATCCGTCGTCTTTCCCAACACCATAGAACCTGTATACGTGTAAGATATTGTATTAGATCGGTAGAGATCGTCTCGAATGATTGTTTGTTTATTTATGTATAAACAGTTATTTCATTTTTATCATTAACTGTTAACAAAATTATTGAGGCTAAGCTGAATTGAATCGACGTAACATTCAGAGTTGTATGTGATTGAATCAATATGAAGTACGGTAGTACGATAATTGTTTAAAAATGATTTATAGAAGAATAGGTAAAAACACGAAATGAGATAGAAGAATGCAAATCAGGAGAATCGATAGATATTTCAAGAAGGTCAGCACTGACGCATTAAGATGATCAAGTAGAGATATAAAGAGTGGAGGTAATAAGTGAGTGATCGTGTATAAAATGTTTAGTTTTAATCCAAAGGGAAAACATGTTAGAAATTTTCTTGTACTTGTTCTATTCTGAGTTTGTCACGCACCATACATGGGTACTATATCACTAGCCCATATTCTAAAATGTAGTAACTGAGGAGCATGGATGAATACGGAAAAAAAAGTAGACGAGAAATTGATGGTGTTATGAATTAATAAATTTTAATATTTTGAGTGTTCTACCGATTTTAATATTGATATAATGATCAAAAGAAATTGTGGGCTTGAGATAGATACTTAAGTCTTTAATAAAAAATATATGATTAATAAGAGAACCATTAAATTAATAGAAGTGGTGGAAAGATTAAATACTTCTAGAAGAACATTACATGACATTTTTCGATGTTAAGGGTAAAGTTAATACGTCTTACACAACCCGAGAAGATCAGATTGCAAGAGATGACAGTCAGAAGGAGGATCTATTTCGATGTATAGTTTTATGTCATCGGCAAATAAGGAAACTTTAACAAAAGATAAACAATCATTTGCTGAGTTCATAAATTAAATGAAAATTGGAAACTAAGATGACCACCCTGGGGAACACCAGAGAGTATGGCAACGAAATCGGAGTGCACATCATTGATGGAGAAAAATTGTCATCTTGATGTTAGATAAAACGTCAGTCAGGAAAGAAGAGGATTACCATTGCCGATACTATCAAAAGTATCTATTAAAAGACCACGATCAACTGTATCGAAGGCTTTCTTAAAATTTGTGAAAATAGTATCAACTTGAGAACCAACTTCTAGATTGTTCAAAATGTATGAAGTAAATTCAAACTACTTGTGACGATACATGTTCGTGGTCTGAAGCCGTGTTGATTATTGTGAGTTATGTGGTTGAGAATTTTTTTGTAAGAAATTACTAGAAAAAAGCTTCCTTATATCAAAATTACGGATTTGTGGCAAAAAAAAGTCACGTCACCAACGTTCTTTCACAAGTTCTAATTGGAAATAATGGAGAAAAATAAACATATCTAACAATCTCACGATGTGCTCGCGGTAGCCAAAAGTATACAAAAATTTATCAGCGCACAATAACGAGAGGGCAGGGATAAAACTGTCGTCCAGAATAGTGTAAATAGTTGACATTGTTCGCAGTCGATTTCTAAGTATAACCCGTACGTACATGTTAGAATACGATACGGTCGTATGTCCGTTTGCCGGAAACTATTGTTTTCCATGTATAATTTCCTGAAAACGGCACCCCTATACATGAATTTATTCATTACTAAATCACGCAGTTCTTTGTATGCACTGTCGAGTGTTACTATATATTATACATTATAAGAATGGTCCAAACTGCAGTCAGCCATTTCAATTATAATCGCTTGAACTACGCACCGTTTGTTCGCAGTTTCATTCCGGCTCGTTTTTATCCTTCGCGGTCGATGCAATATCATACATTATTATATATAATTTATTATTATACATAATACCATATCTATACATATGCTTAAAAAACGTTTCACCGCTGATAATACGATTACGAGCTATTGTAAATATATTTTCAATATTTAAAACGATTATTCACTCAGTCATCGATGTTCCATTATAAAAAAAAAAAAATTAATAAAAAATGAATAATGTCGAACGTTTTTCTTGAATTAGTTTAGATAATTATTTCTTCAGAAAAAATCTGGCGTTGGTGAAAATACATCATCGTGAAATTTAATTATGTCGTCTCTTGCAGCGCATAAGTAGTATTCTGATGTCTTTTCTGTTGAATACCTGTACAATTTTAAAAATATTGATTCGCTTCAAGGTGTCATGATTATAAAAGTGAACTAGCTAATAGCTAATGTATAATAATAAATATTATTTTAGCAATTTATAATATTACATTTAAACTTTTACGCATGTCGAATATCCGTCTAGACCGTTGTAGGTCGTAAAAATCGCTTTAGGCTATAAACCGCATACTATCGAATTATTAAATTCCTGTTACACCACTTTGAGTATTGATTTTATTGAATTGTCTGTTTACGATTGTATTAAATTTTAATATTTTGCTGATAAAATATTAAACGTTTAAGTTTGTCAATAATATACATATATATATATAGTCTATTTTGAAGTTAAAATATAAATTTAAATTAAATTCCTTGAGACCGTTATTGTATTTTTAGTATCCATATACTCATACACATTGGACTTGCGTTTATTACGTGCTCCAGAAAATATAAATATTATTAATACAATATTCATAATAAAACATATAGAATTTCTTTTAATCGAAAAACTCGTCATTGGTATTTTTAATACTAGACTTCGAAATAACTTTGGAATTTTCATATACTTAAAATGATCTTATTGAGTATATAATATAAATATGTTCATATCAGGTATATTGACTATAATGGCGTTTATTAATTATAAATCCAATCTTGAATGTGGAGGTAAAAATCATTGTCAAATGACCCATGAGCCTGTAACACATGTATATCCGGGTAGAACACGATTGCGTACGTTTGTCCTTTTTGGCAACACGATTGCGTATGTTTGTAGATGGGTTAAAAGTACCTTTAAGAAAAAAAAAAATAAACACGATTGCGTATGAAATTGTATGCAACGTTGTCAAATTTACTGATTTCATCGTATTAATAACTATGCTTGCGTAACACGTTTTAATTGTACAAAGCCATTTATGCATTCCGTCTTTACGTGTTCTTACATGCCTATACTTATTAAAATTTAAAAGAACTAACTATTTTCCTTTTTCGGTTTGTATAAGCTTAATTGTATTTTCCATATTACTAGATTTCGGTATTATCGGTAATACTCAACAAAAACGTAAACACTCAACGCACTACAATCATCAACGATCGACTGAAACTCAGAAAATACCGAATAATATAACGAAATATTTGTATCGTCATATTTGATACCATTAACGTATTGTTAGATAGTAAAAGCGATAAAAGTGATAAAAAGCAATGTATTTATTAACTTTTTCTAATTCACTCGTAGAATCATGTGCAAAAATGAACAAAAAAAGAAAATCTTACAGCAGAAATCGACAAAAAAAACCCAACAAAACCAGCAGATACCTAATACGAAATTATCGTAAGAGTATATTATACCTATATATTATGGCTGTAATTGTACGACGTTGCACCAGCGTAATCGGCCTATTTACTTAATCAATAGATTTACAATTTACTTGATAATTCGATTGACAAAAACATAATTTCAAAAATAAAACAGATTTTAGCAAAATAAAATGTTTAATTTGAGTTTTCTGTATCATGAAACACATTTTTAGTTTACTCTGCTATTTTTTAAGCATATTAAAATAATATATATACATATTTCATATAAGAAATATACAAATGCTATAAAATCCCAACCCTGGTCATATGTAGTAAGTATATAAATCGGTATGAAAATTGGCAACAACGCTTAAAACTTCGTACGCAATCGTGTAGTTAAAAATCAGGTAAAATCGTACGGAATCGTGTACCTTAAAAAGGTATCACCGATAACGAACGTACGCAATCGTGTTTTACCCGTATATCCCAACACTCTTCGCTTTTCGACATATGTATCACATCAATTTAACTATCGAAAACCATAATTACGTAATTTTTGGTAATCAATACGACAAAAATTGACTATACTGGACGTCGAACTATGTCTCTAGATCCAGTGGATTAGCTAAACGTAGATCGTTTCGCAAACATAAGATAATACATCGACGTAAAAAACTGCGTGATTCTTTTATACTCACTTACCATATATTATATTTTCATTGTTCAACTCCCATATAATTTTTAAACAGTTTTTAATCTGTCCAAAATCTGTTTTTACAACTATTTACTTAGTTTCTGAACTTGCGTGCAGCCGCAGATTTATCGTATTTATGACGGCGGAAAACTAAGGGTTGTATAGATGAAGGAATTCGAAGAAAAACACTAATCGAATATATCCGCTGCACAATAATCCTGGATTATTTTCGATTTCAATCAGATGAAGAGTTCTAAATGCGGTTACGAAGAGGAGGAATAAAGGTTACCGCGATAGAATTATATGCTTGGGTATGTCGGCGTACGGTCCGTGAAATTTACAGTGCGATTTGTAAATGTATATAACATATACACAGTGAGTATAAGTACACGTGGGTTAACAGCTGTACACTATTAATCGTCAATGAACACAGTGAAACGTGAAATAACATTTATTTATTTGTAAATACATATAGACACATAGTAAAATTAAAATTAAAATTATTTATATTATTATTTACAGCTAAGAGCTTAATTTATATCACTTTTAAATTCGCAAAAACTAATAAAATAATCAATATTTAACATATTAGGTAATTAAAAGTCATCATACATAATAATTCAGGATATACAATTACATTATTGAGTAATTTATGTAAGAAAATAGATCTAATTTTTCCTATTTATTTCTAATATATTTTAATTTAAGATAATAGTACTAAAACAGTTTAATGATTTTATCGATGTATCACGCAATGGCGGACCTAAACATCAGTCGACCAATGGGAGAAAAGAGTTGGCATTGTTTTCGAATTATGGCATAAATTCCTACCTCTATCTTTTCAACACATTTACCAAAAATTACCTATCCCTTCCAAAATCATACTCTCTACCTTTCACTTTTTCTACTTTTGAATTTAATTTATTATTTTTATTTTCTAAATTAACTCAGGAGTATTAAACAGTAATATATATATATATTACGTTAAACAATTATACTGTAGAAAAAACAAATTGTTTACGTATTTTTTTATAAAATCATAATTTGTTAAATTATTTACATTGTCGTATATTAATTCTGATATTATAACTTCAATGAAATACATCTCAGTACCTTTGTTAATATTTATTTGATTTATCAATATTGTTATTTTAAATCTTAAACAATATATCTGGTTAATGGAAATACTATACAACAAACATTATCGTATATATATAAGTATTATCTAGTAATGCATGCCCCAACCATAATGCACTATTTCTACTATATTTAATCGAATAATGTACACTATTACGTTAATACATTATGAATATGTGATATAATATTATACGGGTTTCCTCGTACAATATTTCAGTTCTTCAAACTAAAAGGCTTTTATGGAAATTTCATTACTCAACCATTTAAAAAAAGTAAAATATCATAGAATATTTACTCTATGTAAATAATGTAATTCTATCATACAAATATCATATGCGTTCGATTGAATAATCTTTTAATACTATTTGATTTTGATCACGTTAAATAAAATTTATTTTTTTATAGTCATTGTTTCACGGAATTTTTATCTGAAAGTCCATGTTAGTTTTCGAATTTTGTATTCACATTTCAAAATTCATTAATATACCACATCGTATTTTCAAATCGATATTGCGATAAAAAATAAATTTAATAAAATACTGAATCAAGACATATTAAACAATGTAATGTGTTAATGTATACAAAACGCAATTACTAAACAATATGAATTACAATAAATGATCATACTATAACAATAATTCATAGAAGAAAATAAGTTATATATTTTAACTATTATAATATAATATTAATATAGTGAAATAGTGTAATATACAAGTGTAATGTTTGATAAATACTAAACATATTTAAATCTCAAAGCACGTATATTATTTATAGACGTATGTCACTTACACTTAAATATTCCAACGTTTTGTGAACTTTAGATGATATTCAAATAATAGAATTCATTCATGTCTAATGTAATTACCATCGTATTTAAATACATACATTGATAGATACATACATACATCTTGATAGATGTTAAAAACAATACGTTGAATGGATAACAAAAGTTAAAACATTAAAAATTAAATTTGCCTTATTAAAAAAATTGTGTTTTCTTCTATATCCGTATTTTTCAAACTAAGTTTCACTCGTATACCACGATAGTTTTAATTAATTTTTTTGCTAAACGATCAAATTGTATTAGACTGTTGTATACAAAAATATATATGTTTAGTCGTCATGCAATTACCATATTTATACATTAACTAGCTGTCCCACCCGGCGTTGCCCTGGCAAAAGTCACCTCAGGTGAAAACCGGGATTTTTTCGATTTCGTATTGCCTCATTCGATAAATAAAAAAGCTAAATTTTTATATGAAAAAACTTAAAACAAACAAAAGGAATCCATAATTTTTAAAAAAAAAAATACTTGGTATGAATGAGGTTTTATTTATTACACATGATTTTATTTAAAAGTAGTCACGTCACAATAATAAGGTTTCAATTGATATTAATATGCACACACAGTTATGACACAGTCTGTTAATCAATTTAAAGCTTTCTAATAAACTATATTTTTTGTTTTGTTTTGTGGTGCGTAAATAAACAAAGATGACGGTTTTCCGATACGCGAACACGCGAAGTATAATTGTCCATGCGAGAAACAGGGAAACTCTAAGTTGATTCCACAAACTTCCAACGACTGACCTTGCGATTTGTTTATGATCATCGCAAAGGCCAAAAGTACGGGAAAATTTAGATGTTTAAAATCGAATGGTAAATCTGTTGGAGTCATCGGTATACGCGGGATCAAGATATCTTCTCCTTTGTATTTTCCCTTTATGGTTGTTGCCTCAATGACGTTATTCATTAGCTTTTTCATAGCGAGTCTTGATCCATTATACAGTCGAAGTTGATTAATGTTACGCAGTATGATGACAACTGATCCTACTTTTAATTGCAAATTATGTGCTGGTAATCCAGGCAATTCCAACGAATTTAAAAACTCCGTGGGATAGTTGACTACGTCATCTTGGTTCATAATGGTGTTGTCGACTGATTTGTAGGAAACCAACTGTCCTGGTAACAAATTCTGAATGGTAAGCATTGAGAGCAACGACATTTTTATTTTTTGCCGCCAATATAGCTCGTTAACCCAGCCAATTATGGTTATTGAACTGTTGCGCTATATCTGGGAAAACATGCTGAATAAGTTATTCTTTGGAATCTGTGATGTGACAGAAATCTGTGGGTAATAAGATTAATCCGGTCGAGGTGTCCACTGCGACTTTATTACTTCCAATGTCTAACAACTGTTTCGAAAAAACATTTGCAGTTTCATCTAGTTGCAAAAGTACTCGCATGTAAGTTGTTAATTGGAGTGTCTTAACGTACTGCCACAAATTCGATGATTTCAGGCATGCATTTAGTTCATCAGCAACAGTTGATCGGGAAATGACTGGTAGAGTTTGACGAAAATCACCTGATAACAGAATCATGGTCCCACCAAAAATATTTTGGTTGCCACGAAGATATTTCAACGTTCTGTTCAGGGCCTCCAGTGACCTCTTTTGGGCCATTGTGCATTCATCCCAAATAATCAATTTGCATACCTGTAGGACCTTGACCATTGCGCTATTTTTGGATATGTTGCAAATTGGTGTTTTGTTGATTTGCATGTTAATTGTAATTTCAAGGCAGAATGTGCAGTTCGCCCATCTTCTAGTAGAGTCACAGCTATTCCAGATGAAGCTTACGCTAGAGCTACATAACTTTGCAATCTGATCCTCGCCAAAAGCAATGGAATTAAGAACGTTTTTCCTGTTCCTCCGGGAGCATAAATAAAATAAATTCCACCAGATCCACTGTTCACAGCTTCTATCAAAGTGTCGTACGCAATTATTTGTTGTTGATTTAATTGTGGAACATTTGTACGAACAGTTTCCGCCAATGCTTCAGTGTTGTACTGTTGTTCTCTTTGCAACTCGTGGTTTAATGCATCGTGCATATGACGATTGGGTGCCGTAATTCCCAAACATGACAATACTTAATTTACTATCAATAAACACATATCTTCTATCATGATCAATGTCTCATTGTACATTTCTGCAGTCCTTTGTAGTGTAGGACTCAAAGTTTGATGGCGCACACGATGCAAAACAACTTCAGACATGTCATTTCTATACTTAACCCAATTTTTACCGATTTGTCAGCACAATAATCGATTGCCGGATCATAATGAAATATAGCTCGTTCTAGAATCAGAGGACCACTGCGTCTGCGGAATCGCTCAATTTCATCATTTCGTGCTTGCTGTTGTTGTGCACGAATTCTAAGCCTAACTATTTCATTATCACTAACTAAAGCAATATGACTATTTTCTTGATCTGTCTGATCATCAGTGCGGTCACGTGAGGTAGCTCTTCGCACATTTGATTGACTGCGATGACCTAAGTCAGGTCGTCTTTTTCTCGGCATCGTAAATTGTAATTAATGAAAGCGTGAAAAGTTCATGCGCACATACACGGAGAGAACAAAACACGACCGTGGAGAGTGCCATACTAAGTAAGCGTCTGCTTAGTGCGATATCGGTTATTATATCGGACAATATATAGGTATAGATATAGATAATATTCATAACAGATAAACATCTTTTGTTTTTTTTTTGACCTACCATCGCGGTCGGTCACGGGAATATCCGAATACACCAAGCAAATAAGCATGTAAATTTAAATTATATTTAAATATTTTCATATTTTCAACGTTTATTAAAATCACAAACTCAGCGAAGAAGTGAATGATTATTTCTTGTGACTATTTCAATAAAACTGCATATAGTATATAAACAGTTACTTTTAACTGATTGTCGTCAAATGGACAAAATATTCGTTGGATTGAAATATCCATCTCAACGATAGGTAAAATTTTTTAAGTCAAGAAAAAAAAATCAAAAATTATTTTAACCCATTGCCTTCTTTGGAAAGCAAACCTTAGTGACAAAATCTCTAGTAAACGTCTTACAAAGTATGCTTAATAAATATGTGAAAATAATAAACTTTATCAGGAGTCAAACTCTAAAATCAAGATTTACGATAAAATTTGTGAATTAATGGATTCAGACAATTCATGATTGATTATAAACAGCACAATTAATGGCTTTCGAGGAAATTAATTTTATCACAATTTTACAATTTGAGGAGAAGTTACTTGTATTTATTTATTTACCATGGAAAAATCTGAATGCGACTTTCTTGTGTAACAAACTTTTTCTTTTTAACCGATTTGTTTAGGTATCTCAATAAACTAAATTAAAGCATGCAATGTCGTAATGAAAATATTTTAACATCGTCAGACAAAATTATAGCTTTTATCAAAAAATTATATCTATGGAAAACTAAATTTAATCAAGGTAATCTAATTATATTTCCACGTACGGCTGTTCTAGTTATGGAGGACATTTTGTCATAAGTAGTCGAACCTGTCGTATGTTTGGAAGTAAATATAAAGAAATATATTCCTAGTATTAATATTAAAAGTTACGATTGGAAACGAGATTCTTTGAATGTGTCTGTTAGTGACTTGGTTGATTTAAAACTTGTTGAAGAAGAAAATCTCTGATTAATTAAATATAAGCGAACAGTTCAAATTCTAAGAGATCACCATTAATAAATTCTTAATATATGTTTCTGAAGGATGTCCACAAAAATCTATAAAAGCACTAACTATCCTTTTACCATTCTCATCTTCATATCATTGCAATTTTAATTTTTCAGTAATTACTAATATAAGAAATAAGAAACAAGAAAAACTGAATTTATTGAAAGAAGAAATGCGACTATATCAGTCAACTTAACGTCCAAAAATGAAAGATATTTAAGTAACGTCCATCAAGCGTACATTTCAAATTAAATGTATACACCAACTACACAACTTTTATCTAAATAAATTGAATAAATGAAAAATATATAAAGTCTTACCTGACCAAGAAGTCTCACCTGAGGATGGATCCATGGGGTCCGAATTCTCCCCCTGAAATTTCTTCAGTATTTTCAAAATCATTTATGCTTGGATCACAATATGCGTTTTGTTGGTTATCGAATCATTGAGTGTAAGATTGAAAACTTAAACAAATAGACGATTAAACTTTGGTATCGGTGAGATTAAAAACGCCCCCAAATCTAACCGATTAGTAATTTCAATAACAAAACCATTTACATTGTTTTGAATATCTACATATGTAGAAAGTTTAAAAACACTGTATAATATTTAATATTATTTATAAAAAACAATACGCT
The DNA here is from genome assembly GCA_034509805.1 of Sipha maydis. Taxonomy (NCBI): domain Eukaryota; kingdom Metazoa; phylum Arthropoda; class Insecta; order Hemiptera; family Aphididae; genus Sipha; species Sipha maydis. The sequence goes on from JASXSY010000283.1 coordinate 57,958, forward strand.
TAGTAGACCTAATCTAAGGCTTGGAATACCTTTCCAATTTGATCGGTACTATTTATAATAAATTTTGCTATCAGGTTTTTTTATCAGCTGCTTTCGTAGATGTGTAAGATGTATATGACGACATATATATTCCAACACTTATATCTTGTCTCCAGAATCCTAATGTTCCCGTTATTTTCTATAATTATAACTATTCCTTATTTCATGTACGTTACTTACATTTTTCTTCTCTGATTCAATTAACACATCTTATAGGAGTCTTCTGTCTAAGACCAATCATGTTTAATGTTATATGAATTCTATAAGTAAAAGTTTAAAATTCCAGAATCATTCATGCCTGTTCTATTTTGATAATAAAAATAAAAAACAAATAATGATCTTTACCAGAAAACACTAAGTAGATTTTCCTCCTATATATATTAACCAAAAGTTCATCGTTACATCAAACTCCATCACTTACCTCAAACTCGAACTGAACGCGAAACTTAGATGGGCCCCATATCTTAATTATCTTAAATAATTTATCTCTTAATAGTCTATTTTACTTAAAGCTCTAACAGGAACTTGGCTAGGCGCACAACGTTCTTCACTTCAAATAATATATAAATCAAAAAATCTTTCAAACGTTGACTATGCTTCATTTTTGTTCGCAACCACTTCTCGAACACGGCGCAACAAGTAAATGTTTTATTATCCTCTTCACATCCCACAGTCATTGGAGCAATACGATCTACTTCGAATACATGTCTAGAAGTCGAATGTTTATGTCCATCGATATAAATTTGCTCACGTCCTAGAAAGTTTTTGTTAAAGCACCTCTCGTATTCATACCACTCTATTTTAATGTTGTTTCTATCATTGGCTACGAATTGACAGTATGTACCGAAAACCCTTATAATTCCAACTTCAATTGCCTCAACCATTAGTAATTTAAACTTTATTATAATTTATATCAGAGACGAAACGAAAAATTTTTACATCCTGGAAAAACGTTAATATTATACCTTATCATAGAACAAGAATCGAATACACTTCCTTATAACTTTTTTTTGTAATAATGAACATACATTAATATTTATTGAGTTATAAACAGTGTTTATTAAACAAGTTATCAGTAACAAAGTTAAAAATATCAAAGTAGTTGTTAATAGTATATTATATTCCACAAAAATTACCGTCTTCCTCCACTAGTTTTACTCCTGACCTATATTTAACTAATGATTTATTTTCTAAATTTTATTTTATTTTATTTTACTTGATTTTTTTTAATTGTGTAAGCTATTAAGGTATACATTTTTTAAATTATACTAACAAAAAATGAATAAATCTTTATTTGTTACATTTTTAAAATTTATTAAATATCTTAGACCTCCCTCCTCCCCACCAAAAAGAATCTAAATATGGCCTTGGTAACACCCTTATTTTTTTTTAAACATCATTCAACTACTTTTTTAAATACTTCATATTTCATAACAATAACTTAAATTAACAGTATTTCTTGCGATCAATAATTGCACCAGGTAATACACAAATTAATGTGGATTTCTAACTATCACTCTGGTATAATAAAACGGTAATTTGTTCTCAAAAATAGTATTTCTAAATAAATAATACATGCGTGTTCACCAAACGAACATTTTATTGTATTTACACTTTTGAAATAGCTGATATCTATTGAATATTACATATACACATTTATACATATATTTGTATATTTTCTTAATCACTATTTCCATTACTCATTGAATATTTTCAGTCTTGTTCTCATATTCTTATTTTTATGTTTTATTAATATATTTTTATTCATATATCTGAAGGAAAAATATATATTTATTCATGCATACTTAAAATAAAGTATGTTCAAAATTAATTATTTTCATTTTTACGTATCAATACTAATCAAAGTTGACTGTTTGTTCTTTACTTTATTCGATAGAAAAATATTGAACAAAATCGAAAATCCCCCATGTTGCCGTCATATTTGATTATTTTTTTAAGTCAAATATCAAAATAAAATAGAATTTATATCAAATCAATAATGCTATAACAGACTTCCTTAGAAAAGTATTTTATTTATGTCCACACATTATGATGTATTAAATTCCTAGTTAATCAAAAAAGAATAGTCTATAAGCTGTACATATATTTAAAAAAAATAATACCTAAACATTAGGTTTACATTTAAATTAAAAAAAGTATTTTATTATCTAAACGTTTGTAAGTACATATCAAAACTTAAATCCATGTACCAAAAACGAGCTGCATTAAAATGAAAATTAAAATACCTTTGATAATGAGAATGAACATTTACATAAAATATATCTACATAAAATATATCTTGATATAACTAAAGTTAATAAGGCCTATCAATATCATAGATAAACTCGCGTATATTTTTAAAATTATAATGGTAATTTTCTTGATTTCCTAATGGATAAGGACATATGAAATTTAAGTACACAAAACCAAAATATCAATTCAAGTAAATTTCAAGCCAAAGTGAATGTTCTTTGTGCTATATCAAAATTACCATAATAATCGGAATAATCACTTACTGAATTCAAATTCAATATTAGCATCTAAGTTTAGATCAAATATTTCCATTGAAAAACCTTCAGTCGATTAGTTTACGACTATTTATTACAAGATTTCCCAGTTATTTTTCTTACCATAATCAACTCAATGTTCTACATTATCTGACTGAATATTTAAGTTACCATCATAACTATAACTGTAGAGTTTTCAGCAATATCACCAATTGTAAAAATCTTCTCGTCTCTAAAGTGTCCACCAAACTATTTCAAAGAATTTCTCGGGTTAAGACATAAATTGACTAATAGATATTTATACAAATAATATTACTCATTACGTTAACAATATTATGTATTTAAAAGGTATTACAAGTATTAAAGACTAGATTCCTCTATTAAGTATCTATATATTAATTTAATTCATTTATTATTTCACTATTTAAGAAAATATAGATAATAAATATTTGTTATTCATAAAAATAATCAAAAACAGTATCGCAAAGTTTGTTTAAAAATATAATATTCTGGATACTGAGTTTTGAATAGCCAAAAATACAAAATTTAAATTTTTAATAAGTTAAATTTAGTTTATTAGTCTGCCTAGAAAATATTCGTGAAATTGGACCCCAGAGACTCTTAAAAATTAGTCTTGTAGTAGTTATTTTTCACCAACTATATGACAACAACATATTTTTTACATTAAATATATTTGCTTTTCATTAAAAATACATATATGTTTTTGTTGCTTTATTTTTATAATTTTATTTTTCCAAAATATTTGAAGCTTAATTTTCATTAAATATCCTGAAATCTAAGTAAAATTTATATTTATATTACAATATAAATAATAATCTTTGTAAAACTGAAAGAATAATTTTTAATAAATTAAAAATACAAAGTACATGCATTTTTTTGTAAATATTATCATACAATTAACATTAGGTACTTCTGATTATTTATATTCTGATTTTACTTGTACTTTTATTGTTATTTTAAGTTTATTGTTACTTAATTTTTTTATATTAACAAAGTAGAAATGGAAATAAAATAGAGTGTTATTAATATTTTTGAAAATGTAATAAACAATTTCAGATAGTCTTTAAAAATGCCATACATAATTTAAACTATCAACATATTTTTTAACAATATGCATACAAAGTTGTTAACATATATGGAATAGATATTTGTTTATTAGTTTTATTTAATAATTTGTGAAGTAAATTTTAACAATTGTTATCTTAAATCCATTGCTGTACATAAGTTCCTAAGAAAAAAGTTTTGGATGTAGTTTAATTGGAATAAAATAAACACACATATATAATATTACATTGTTTATTATTCTTTATTTTTATTTGATTCTTTTCAACCAAGAATTTTTAGAAGTTAATCAATTCAATTTTCGGCTTATTAGACCATTTTAATTTAAACTCCCAGCGACCAGTGCAGAATAACAAACTCTGTAACAACATAACCAGTGAAATAATAGTGCAAATTCATTGGGGGTTGTTTTTGGTAGAAAAGGGTCTTGGACCTCAATAATTAACAAAACCTCAGGGTTGATAATGTCGACATAGGTACGAAAAAAAAAATAAAAATAGGAAAAGAATAAGAAGAGTCAAGTATGAAATTCCAAACCACAAAATACTTCATTATGAAAATATGGGATGGTTAGTGGTAATTTCATACTCCGTGGCGAAATTGAAGGTTTATTGTTAGTATTACCTTTATTATTAATACAGTCGAACTTGGTTATCTCGAACTTCTTTAACTCGAAATCGTCGATACCTCGAATTTTTACTCCGGGCCCTAGAATTTCCTATTTAAACAATGTAAACAAATCTTGTTTAACTCGAATATTTTCGTGGATAACTCGAAGTTTTGAGTTTTATTAATACATATGTATTATAAAATTGTGATACAATATCCCTCATTTTTCTATAAAGGTTAGGATAGGTTTATTACTCATTAGTCATTAATGTTATTGTTACCGATAAGTTGTTTATGTAACTAGTTTACTACACGACGACGCATAAACAGCAAAACTCAAACAAAAATAAATAACTTTTTTAAATCATTTTTTAACATCATATTTGTTTAACATACCTACCTTTTTAAAATTACATATACATACATATAAATACATAGTAACTAATTTTTATTAAATTACATATTTTATTTATAATAAACACATAGGAATTAATATACATATTTTGTACTTTTTTAACATTTTTTTTTTTTTTGGATAACTCGAACTTTTACTCCGGTCCTTTCAATTTCGAGTTAACCGAGTTCGACTGTATATTATTTTTATTACTTTTCATAATAATCGTATATAGTATAGTCGTCGATTTGTACAATTTGTTTTTTTTTTTAGATTCTGAACGGAGTGAAGAATGTATTGATTTTACAATGATGTGTTTTTTTTTTTTTTTTGTGTCTATCGACACGATTTGGGGCAGTAAAAATGCTTCGATTGCTATATGTAGCTACTTTTCTGAAAGGAAAATGAATCTAGTTGGTACTTTGGGGAGTCAATTAATTTTCAATATTTTTTAAATGCAACGGGAAAACCCCTAAAAAAGTAAGGGAAAAACGGGAGTTTTTACGCAAAACAAGTTTTCGATAAAATCAAATTTTTTATTTTGCTATAACTCAAAAACTAATCGATGTAAATACTTGAAATTTCCACCAAATGTTGAGATTAGCGTTTTCTATATACCGTTAAATATTTTGACTTTTATTAAGCTATAAATAGACAATTGAAATTTTAAATTTTTTTAATTTTTTTTTTTTAAAATAACGATTAAATTTTTTTGGCCGGCCAGAAAATCTTGAAAATTTAATACAAGGCTTCTTATAAGTTTTTCCTTAACTGATAAAAAACAATCTAAAATCGTAAGTCACAATTTTTTTTTTATAAGTGCTCAAAGTTCCAATTTATACGAAATATGTAAAAATTGCGAAAATTTGCAAATAATTTTGTGGACGAAAATTCTTAAAAATTTTTCTGTTCATACTTAATGTTCAAAATTTTCATACTAGGTTATCTATAAGCTACTCTAAAAAAATCTTTAAAAAAGTTTATACCGGACTTAGAGGAAAAAATTTTATGACTGTTTGAAATTTAAATATTTACGAAATTACATAAAATAGCGATTTATTCTCAAACGATTTTAAATATTTGTTATAATTCAAAAAGTATAAGTCGCAGATTTTTGAAATTTCTACCAGCTGTTAAGATTAGTATTTCCTTTACGTTATATTTTTTTCAAAATATTATATTGATTTTTAAGCCACTTATAGGCATTTAAAATATTCGATTTTTTTACATTTTATTTTTATAATCGGTGATAAAAGAAATTTGGCTCGTACAAAATACTTGAAAATTTAATAGAAGATTCCACAGAAGTAGTTCTTATTGTCATTCAAAAATTATTAAAATGTATAGGCACAATTTTTTTTTAAAGCGTTTGAACTGCGAATATTGACATAAAATTATAATTATAATTATTTTGACATATTTTGACTTATTTATAGACAATTTAAATTTTCGATTTTTTCTAAATTTTTCGTTTCAAAATAAAATATACTTATTACAATATTTATAAATAACATTGTATTATATTCTAGACAAACATATCATCTCCGTTCAGAATCGTTTTTCGTATACAATGATTCCTATCATTGAATTCAAATTTAACAAATCCATTATAATGACCTACCCTATGAAGAGTCGCACTTCATCCCCAAGTGTACAGCAGAGCAAGGCCCATCCGGTTCTTTTTTTTTATTATCTTTGGGCGCTGGTACGCAGGTGGAGAAATGCACACTTTTTTATTCAGAAATATCATGTACATCAGATAAATAATATATATTTATAAGCCTATCCTAACCCCACCTTCGTTCTCATAAATCTGGTCGCAATTCGAGAATAAAATCTGAAAAATCTGTTAAAATAACAATACACCACTGCAAATTGACGTACACTATGGTATCGAACACTAACCTGTATTTTTATATATATACACACACACACACACACACACACACACACACACACACACACACACACACCACTCATACGATAACGTTAATGCACGTCGGCAAGTGTGTGTACGTGTGTGTGTGTGTGTGTGTGTGTGTGTGTGTGTGTGTGCACATATGTATAGATGTACTACATACGTCTATCGGTGTACGCTATTTGTCCAAATGTCACTACGCATGAACGTGTTATTTTGTTTTGCCGGTCTGGTCAGCCATGGCTATTTTAGCCAGTCGGGTCAGCCATGGTTATTTTCGCCGGATATAAAATGTGTTGTTTCCGGCGGAGTAGCGGGGAGAAAAAACGCATGAAAATATTATATGTATTCGTAATTCAAAACAATTTTATTTTTCCTCCTGTTTCATAATTTATAATGTTGACTCTACTAGCTTTCTATTTATTTTTGGCACGTAATCGGAGCGTCGCATACATCTCTCTATTGTATTTTTCCGTTTCTATATATATATATATTTATTAATATTATTATAAACACGCGTAGAAAATTGTAATATCGTACACGAACTGCTACATTTTCCTATCGTCATAATTTTGATCGACCTAAGCCGAGTATTTTTACCCCGCCTAATCTCGAATGTCCGTGCTTGTTTACATCTGTGGGAAGGGGGTGATGTGTGTTCCGGTACCGGGTACCACTATTTGTTCTCGTAAAATTACACTAACTAACACAAAAGGTAATTTTACTCTAACAACAATCAGATTAAATTTATAAATATATTAATATTAACTCTGTGATTTGTATTTAATAATGAATACCTATATTAATTATATATTACGTCTATTAAAAATATTTTAACGTGTAGTTATAAAGTCAAGTAGACTTATATGTTATCAAATCTCTATTCAAATCGATACTAAGGACCCCAGTGTTATCCGAATTATGATATGTGTCAATAGCTGTTTTATGAATTGTGCACTCCATTGTCTAATAAAAGTATCATTTCACATAAAAAAAAAGATTATGGCACCAAACTCCATTAATTCTCGAACTAACATTGTCGCGAGGAGGAAGGACTTTCCAAGTAAACTTTCCGCGTGCGAAATTTATAAGAAAACAAACAGCATTAATTGCGTTCTAACGTCAAAATCACTGTTTCGGATTCGACGGTCAGTTTAATTGAACACTGTGGATGACATTTCACAGCTTAGTTCTATGATATCGGAAAAAAAAATAAGGAGAAAACTCATTGGCTGGAAATAATATTGTTAAAAAAAAAAACTCTGTCGTTGTAGGTAGCTCTATTATATTGTCGATATCATGAAACCGGTGTTACGGAAAAACTAAAAGAGAATTGTTGCTGTTGCCAAACCAAAAGTTTCGTTTTGATATTGGATTGGGTCATAATAATAATTCATAAATATTTAATTGAAGAATTTTTGGCCATTTATTCTGAAGAAAAATATCAAATTCTAGACTAAAAGGGGATAAATAAATAAATCTTATCACAAAATTAATCTCTTTTTTAAACGCATAAAATAATCACCCTTACAAATATAATTGCAGGAGTACAAACAAATGTCCCTTCAACTAAAACCGTATGCTGAATATAGTATGTTTATTCGATATTATTTTTTTTTTGCGGTCAAAACGAAAATATAATATTTGATTGAAATTATTTGAGATCAATTTATTATCTTCTTTGTTTGCTAAAATTGCAAAAAATAAAATATTTGTATAAATAATTAATTCGCAGAACTACAATAGTTATATTTCGATTAGTTGTGTTAGAGAATATAAAATATAACATTTTTTGAATTGTATAATATTTACATTCAAATAATAAAATATAATAATAAATCTTTATTCCGGGCTAAAGGGAATATATCTAAGGCAGTACTTTTAATAAAAACTTCAATGAAACATTAATTAACCTAACCAGTTTTGAATCAAATGTGATCTTAAACAATATAATAAAGAAAATGGATATTATATAGTTCACGAATAATTATTTTATTTTAAAATCTAAAAATCGTATACTTTAATTTAAAATTAATTTTACGTTAACAGTAATTCGTTTAAAAATTTCAACACCACGTACATAATTTAGAGTTAAAAGTACATTGTTGTTGAATTTGTTTTGGAATTGACCTTGAATATTTACATACTTTATTAAAAAAATAAATAATTGAACTGCATTTTTATAATTTGCTTCACTGATGAATTCACATTGTCCCACGAATATTTACTTAGAATTTGCATTTGCTTGCTACTTTAAATAAGTAAAACCTCACGAAACTTAACAAAATTATGAATGAAAAATATACAAATTTAAACGTCCATAATATTGCATTGTTTTAAATAATTCATCTAAAGCGTAACTCACAAATTTAGAAAACTAAGAATAATTTTTCACCTGTATTGTATATTTTAATAATTATCAATTGTATATAATACATGGTAAAAAAATGAATTACAATTATAATTAATAGCAGGAGTACTCATATTAACATACTTTACAATAGCATTTATATGTGAGTATATTATTTATCAGTCATAATATTATGATTGATATATAATATACTCACATAATAATAATAAAAATTAGTAATAATTGTTGTTATTATGATAAAAATGATTTCTGTAAATATATTCATTAAGTTCCCATTACAACGAATACCGGATACAATGAAAAATCTCGTTAAAACAAAATTCATAGAGATCCCCTACCGAAAAGCTATTAAAACAATGTTAAATGAATCTCAATATAACGAAATGATTGATTTTTAAAAATCTCGATACAACGAACTATTTGTACATGTTAAAATATATTTTCCCTTCTTAATTTAATCTAAAGATAACAAGTTTACAATTTTATTAAATAATCAAGTCATTAAATTATCGATATGTGTAACCATGTTATTCCACGTCAAACGACAACGTGACACAGTTCTGTAAACGAATGGTGAAGTGGAGAAGTTGCAGAACTCATCATGAAATACAGTCCGAACAATGTCTTTAATGCGGATGAAACTAGAGTGTTTTTTCAACTTGAACCAAAAAAGACATTAGCCCAGAAAGGTGAGGGTGTAAGGGGTAAAGCTTCCAAATAACACATCACCACTATGTTTTGTTATAACAAATCAGGAACGGAGAAACGAAAAATTCTCATCATCGGTAAATCCCCAAAACCTCGTCGTTTTAAAAACTGTAAATCATTGTCATGCATCGGTAAATTTAACAAGAAAGCATGGATGACTCAAATAATTTTTAATGATTGGTTGATAGATTTTGACAAAGAAATTAAAAAAAGAAGAGAAAAATTTTTCTTCTTATCGACTACTGTACTCCATATAATGAACCACCAAAATTTGATAACATTCGTGAGGAATATTTCCCTCCAAACTACACAGCTGTACTTCAACCTCTTGACCAAGATATCATCAGAGCTGTAAAATCACGCTACATGACTTTTTTGTTGCGTCAAATTGTATGTGATTTGGAGAAAAATGTCCAAAGAAAGTGCAATATGAAGGAAGCTATCGATGCGGAGCTTGGAATGATATCAGTCAATCAACAATAACTAACTGTTAGGAACATGCAACCACTACCAAAGACGCCAATACGGTTTCAGAAATAGCTGAAAATATGCGAAAAAATATAAAATATGCGCGACATCCAACAATCTGAATTAGAGCAAATTTGTATCACTGAAAAAAAGAAAACGTTGCTTTCTGACGACTTGAATTTAAAAAATTATCTCAGTAAAAATTACAACGTTTCAATCAAAATTACAACATGTTATGAACTAACTGAAGGAGACATCATCCAATCTATTAAAGACGGCAAAGAGGAGGCCACCGATGAAAGTAGTGAAGATGAAGAAGCTTTGGTGGGAGATGATGTGTGCGATGTCATTTCATCAGAAGCCTAATCAAATTTGGAAGATATACGAACAAACAGCACCTTGTTCAAAAGAAAATTTTCTATTATCTATAATAATGTTTTTTTTCCGCAAATTATTTACATTTGAATTCACATTTTTATTATTTATTTGTATTTATTTATAATTAATATTATAATAAAAACTAAATTAATATTTAAACTACATAATGTTTTTAAATTTTTTTTGTTTAAATTTTTGAAATTTCGTTACTACAAAATTTCCGTTATAACGAGAAAAAAAATTCAGTCCCTTGGAGTTCGTTGTAACGGGAACTTACTGTATTATAACTTTAAATCAAATATAATGATGATAAGCTTAAAACTCGTTTAAATTAATTTATTAAATTAAATATAAAATATAATTTAGGTATTAAATTTTAAATCAGGTTAAATAAATAGAAGAATTAAATTTATACATATATTTTTGTAAATAATCTTAAAATAAAAGATACTAAGTAAGATAAGTTAAGCATATGACTTACAAATTCGATTTTCTGATAATCAACGTCTCCAATAAACGAATATTGTTTCTTGAAGTGTGTTATATAATTATTACATGAGTCTTATATGCGTGTTAAAATATATTTAAAGATATAATTTTTTTTTTTACATCTTATAATTTAAGATTTTTAAAACCTTTTACACACATATTCACGATTCACGCAATTTTATTTCAATTATATATATATATATATATATATATATATTTAAATAAAATAAAATTAAATGTATACCTTAATAACTTGTGCAATTAGAATTATTCAAGTAAAATAAAATACAATTTAGAAAATAAATCAGTGGTAACTATGAATTATGAATTTAAATTAACAATATTTATTAGAACAAAAAAATGAAAAATACCAAAAAACATGTAGGTATTTTACACAGTATTAGGATAAAATTAACTCCGGTCACGACGTTTATTCGCATTTTTTGAAACGCACCGTTTAGTTGTTGCGATTGTATAACTCGGTAACCAAAAAAATGCTTATTCTATTCCATGCATAAATGATTTATAAAATATTGAAGACATTTCAGGACGGGTTCCGGTCTCTACGAACCCTCCTCTCAGATATGATCTTGTTGAATATTATTTATATTTATATAAGTTTTAAAATTATATTTTTATATGTAAACAGTTGACTAAACTACGAAAATTTAAATTTAAAAGTTAATTATTATCACTATAATTTTCTCATATAATCAACTAAATCAATGTAGTACATTAAATAATATAACTATTACAATTAATTTAAACAATTATTCTATCAAAATTTAATTTGTAATCAATGGGCTTAATATTAGGGATAACTAACGAATAAATATTAAATTTAATATTTATAATTAAAGGAATCTTGGTACATACCAGTTTTAAAATAAAAGTTTTCGTAGATATATTTTTCAAGGAGTAATACTGTGCATCAAACTATTTCAAATATTGTATATTGATTTTCATTAGATGGATATTAAACACATATTATAGTTGATACTGGTAATTTTTCAGTTTCCTTTCAGTGTAAAGAAAAGTTTTATAAAAACTACCAATACGTATAAATTTATCCTATCAAGCAATATTTTTATTTTTTATTTTTGTAAAAATACAGTCTTAACTTTTGTATCTCACCAACAGCTTCTACAAAGTTAAATTTAATAAAATATAAATTATATATTACAAAACCAAAATATACTTATGTAAATTTATATTATAATATACTTATGTACATTAACATTAATATAAACTAATAGTTTCATTATTTGGTCTATAAATCTTAGAGTTACAAAAATTATAATAATTTTAGTAACAGGGTTATAAAATTAAAGGTATTGTTTAGCGCTATCAAATAACATTTACTTCCTTTCAGGATAAATTTATATAAAACTATAATAAATAATAATGTATTGATATATTTATATATGTATGTATATATATTTATCAATTTTATTTATCAATTTATACATATATTTGTAATTGTTTTAATCATATAGTATATTGATGTTTAAAACAATTACAACCTAAATATGTTCATGAATTTATAATTTTGTTATGTAGGGGTGTACGTGTAAGTATTAATTAATTCATATTAGTCTATTTTCTTTTGATGAACTCACTAGTTCTCTCTAAAACTCACTATCCACTAACATCTTATTAGTTTCGAAAGATAGTAAGATTGACTCTATTTTATACACATCAAGACATAATACAAAAATATAATGTCTGATTGTAAATATAAATCCCTATATTTTTTTATTTTTTATATAAATAAATTTAAGTCAAATACAAAAATGGAAAAGTAATAGTATTCCAACTTAAATATGCTTTGTAATCATAATACAGGATTTCTCTTGGAAATCAACAGAGAGTAAAAAATAAATAAAAAGGCAAAAAATAATAACAAGACTAAAAACATTTTAGTGGTTCAAACAAAATGGAGATTTGATTCTTCAAAACTGATAATCGAGATGAAAAGTCCAATTTTTTCATTTGTGGTAAAAAATATTTGAATAATAATAATTTATGTAGATATGAATATTCATGCGCAGAACACTTGATTTTTTGTATAAATATTTATAGCGTTTAATTTTTCTCATTTCAATTTTCAGCAATTTAAATACTCGTATGTTTTAAAAATGTTTGGAAAATTGATGTATATATTATTTATATTGAGTAAGTAAAATTTAAATAAATATCGTTTTATTCAGTACAATAGTATGTAATAATTATATA
>JASXSY010000284.1:0-69484 GCA_034509805.1 Sipha maydis
CTGTGCTGATTGTTTTGCGCGTTTTTATTTTTCTCCTTCCATCTGCCTACTCCATTCTGTGTTTTAAAAAATTATGAAAACTGTAAAATAATTTTGTTACTATAGTTTACCGTACGTCCGTAGTCCACGTGAAACATGTAACACTCCACGCATTTGAATACTGTGTACTTCGTGCACCGCTTTTCTATGCACATTCGTTTATATGCCGTGTGATCCAGCTTAATGTTATTTTAATATGCATAAAATCAGAAAAATTTATCGTTTGTATAAGTTTTGTTCTGAGCTCGCCATGCGATGACGTTATCGTGATTTTCTACTTAGAAAAGAATATTTGATATCATAACATTATATAAAAATGTACATCTATGCGAAACACCAAACAGGTGGGTATGATGACGCATTTATAGTAATACACACGATATTACCTGCACGCCTCTTATTTCGTGTAGCGAGATGGTTTTTATTATTTATATTCGGCCGTCTATAATTGCACACCTTTAATGCGTATAGTTACAACTGAAATCATTGATCAACTCACCCTACAACTATATTCAATTAATTCACCCGACGTAATAAATTAAACGACTAATTAATTTCCAACGTCAATTCCAATGATCTATTATAATTTATTGTTTGATAATACGATACAATGAAATAATGGAAATCATTGCGATTCCATATCGAAACGAAATATAATATTCAGTTACTGTGCACAATAACGATGTATAACAAAATAATAAATAACTCAGTAACTCAGTTTAAGTTGCATTGCTATTAATGGAGAAACTTACTCAGCTGAGTAATTACTATAGTGTTAACGTATAATAGTATGTACGTTATATCGTATACAATATAAATTTATGAAACATTCACTTTTTTCACGGTGAGTGGTATAAACCGAGTAGAATAAAGGGATTTTCATAGAATTATAGACTTATTATAAAAATTGTATATATTTATGAACGACTCTTTCATATAAGATTTCAAGTACCTAATCTCTATTAAAACTTACCGTGTGCAGTTTATGATAAATGGGTATTAAATACGTCTCATGAAATAAAATGGTTTGACAATTAAATTGTATAAATAATTAATAACGGTGAGAATCTAAATTCAAAAATCGCAATGTGGTGACGGCGTTGAATATATGTGTTTTCTATATATTTGCCAAACTATAGAACTTCGTGTATAATAAATAGTCAAGGAAAAATAATAATAATAAATAAATTTCAATTTCGTCCAAATAATACCATGGGCAGTGCTTTAAGTAAATGATTTGAATGGTTATACTTTTCTGATATACATTATATTTTAATTTGACAATTGATTGTCTAATTAATATAAAAAAGGAAACTATTTCTTCAAACAAATAAAATTTTACTTTTTGAAACTATATAAAATAACATTTTCGTAGAAAAAAAAAATTATTCACAATCGATTTTTATCAACAACAAAAATGATCTAAATCCAAGTATATTGATATGTGTTTGTAGTTGTTTGAAGTTTTTTCATTACTTATATCAAACATTTAAATTTACAAAAAGGATATTTGTTTAGTATGTGATTTAACTGTATTACTGGATTTTTTATGTAACCTACCAAAACCATTAACTATATTAGAGGTCTCCATACTACGGCCCACAGGATGCATCCGGTAATGCAACCATTGTTGACTGTTTTAATTTGTGTAAACATGTGTGTTGCTTATTATTTAAAAAAAAATGAAAGATATGAGGAAATGCAGTTTTACAAATTGATGAATAAGCTTGGTGATTGGCGTCATGAACAAGTACAAAATAACTCAGTAGACTCTAATTCTGACAGTGATCATGAAAATCGAATAAATCTAGTGCATTCATTTACATCAAACAGAAACTATGGTCGTAGTCTGAAAGAACTTTGGGTACTCGCATTATGAAGAAAAATTTGAGATAATTTGGAACGAAGGTTTTTTTATTTAGAAAAACGTGATAGAGAAACTTTTATTCTGATTAACGAAAAAGAAATATTGTATTATCGTGTTTTATTATAATATAAGAGGAGTGTAAAGCATATTTTTATTTTAAAAATATAGACTATGATCATAGAACGGTAAACCATTCATAAAATACTTTAATCCAACTGCTGAAGCTCATATACAAGCAATTAAAGGTTCATGGGAGTGTTAAAAATTTAAATCCTACAAAAAATGCATGGAAAATCAGCTGAAATATTGCCATATAATTTAATTGAGGCGTGGTGCAGATATATTAACAAGCAATGTACAATTTTTTTTTATAATTTGTAATAAAATAATTGTATGAATTTTTTTATTATAATGATATTTTTTTGATTGATTTTTAATATAATCCATAATAATTATTATTTAAATAACCTAATTATATGATTTTAAATTTGATAGTATTTAAATTAACTATCAATCCGATAGGTAAAATTAAAAATCAATACCAAAAAAATATACTTAAAATTATAAATATAAAATTAAAAATAATATATTGTTAAATTCCCAATATTCCTTTCAATTTATTATTAAAACAGTTTATTGTCTGAAATAATATGTAATATATTATCATATTACGATAAAAAAATAGTTTTTAAATATTAATACGATTAATTATAACATTTATTGTATTGGTAACGTTCAACATAGAATATACTGCACCTATTTTGATGAACAAAAATATAGAAAAATCATCACTTTTGAAATACAATAGAATTTTTATGTTACACTTTTTTGACAAAGGTTTTTGTGATTAAAAACAGTTAGTATCTATCAAGATACAATAATGCAGTCATACAGAACTATAATACATTTTGGCATGTACGAGGAGTTTTAAAGAATGTTCAATACTAAACGAAACGATAAAAACTAAAAATTAGTATAGACCGAAATTCTGAGAAAATGTGTAGCCTCGAATACAAATGTATAAACTTATATATACATATGTGTGTATGTGTGCGTGCGTGCGTATTAAATGAATTTTTTAAAATGTCTAAGGCATATTTGCAGGTGTAGGTTTGTTCATAACAAATTGATGAGAGACATATTTTATTCAAGCTTAAACGAAACTGAAGCTTTTGAGACTGACAAAACGAAATCAGTAATCCGTTTGAATAACAAAGTAATATGTTTAAGTTTGTTTTGTAATACGCGAATACAGATGAATCCATATTATCAGTCAAGAGAGATTATTCGTGTAACATTAAAAAAAAATACATTTTATCATCCTTCAAAAATTTGTATAAACAATAAAAAAAAAGAACCGGATGGGCCTCGCTCTGCTGTACAGTTGGGGGCGGAGTGCACCTCGTTTATAGGATAGGTCATTATTACAATGGATTTGTTAAATTTGAATGCAATGATAGATATCATTGTATACGAATAACGATTCTGAACGGAGTTAATATGTTTGTCTAGGATATAATACATTGTTATTTATAAATATTGTAAAAAGTTGGATTTTAGACTAACTAAAGTACCATCTACATTCACTTTCCTTTCAGGAAAGTTGCTACTTATGCAAATCGAAGCATTTTTACTGCCAAAAAAGGTGTAGTCAGACAAAAAAATAAAAAAAAATATAAAAAAAAAATAAAATATCACACATCATTGTAAAACCAATAGATTCCATCACTCTGTTCAGAATCTAAAAAAATCTATTTCTGAAAATTCTTTATTCGACGGACAATTATTTCAATAACACATAAAAAAATGATTTCCAATTGTCATTAGGCCAATCGCAATGTGTCCGAATTGTCGCATTTTCTCGTAACATTACACATACGTACAGTGGCGTATTTTAAAATGTATTATGGAGGAGGCTTATCATTTTTCTAAAATCTAAGTGATTTTATAATATTATATATAGAATATAGGTTTAAATTATGAATTAATACTTATATTATTTTATTATTGTTATAAATACAAATTAAGAGTTACTTATAATGAAAAAAGTTAAACATCTTTTTTTTTCCAGTTCATCAATAATTTCTTCAATTGTTATTAAGTAGTTTTTATTCATTGATAACATCGCTAAACCGTAAACTTTTTTTTTCTTCTAGTGGTCCTAGACCCCAAGAGAATTCCCCCACTCCTGAAAAATTACAACACTGTGTACGTGCATGCATAAATTATACCACTTCATTCGTGGAAGTTTTTTATTCAAATTAATTTCATATGCCACAATATTATTTGGCTCGTGTCATTGTAGACTGTATTGTATATTGTCTTATTTGTCTTTTTTTTTTTAGGATATATCTTAGAGAACATCAGTATTTAAGTCACAATAGAAGTATGCATTTGATTCCCGATAAATGTAATTTTGATTTGTGCGCTTAAATATATTTTTATTTATCTTTTCAATTTTCTTTTCTATGAAAGGAAATTCATACTGTTCATACCTGGAGTAAAATATTAGTTAAACAATATGTTTAGTTTTCCGATGTATTGGTATGTTTTACTTTTAAACTCTGAAAACATTTTCTTGGAATAAACACAGCTGTTTTGTTGACTATTGCGGATCCCACACTCTTGTTTATACGACACCCAAATCATGGAATAAAGCTGTATAAGATTTTTTGTGCATCACATACTAGTAGGTAAACATACGTGGAAGATTAGAACAGTCTGAGATGCGATCCATGGTTAAGAAACCGTTAACAATAACATTATCGATCATGTCCATAACACTAAAAATGTTTTAACATTGCTGAAGGTTTTAATTTTTGTGTACTTCATCGTCATTGATTACGGTGCTTCGAGATATGTACTTATCTGAAACATCTATGCCATATCTCTAGGTCATACTATACGACAAACAACTGAAAGCGAAAATAAAGAATACGATAATTCCACGGTTTTCCATTGTATACATTCCGATGTATTACACGTGTAATAATATAAATGTAAACAATATCTCAACGGAGATGATAAATCAATATATGACGTGATATCTATACATTAAATACTGAAATAATTTAGTAATGTAATCAGAAAATGGTTACAAATTATTTGCTTAAAGTGACTAATTCTATTACTATGAAAACTAATGATAATTTCAAATTTCTCCCCGAATACTTTAATGGATTCAACGAAAACAATTTATATTCGATTGCATAACTTATGACACAAAAAAATCTCGATGGATACGTGTACTCGTATATATTTTATCAACGAATAAGTATATAGTTTTCACCAATGACTTATCAATGATTCATCTTGTATTAAATAATTATATTTATATTGTTTAATGACAAATATTGAAGATTAGGAGGTATAAAAGAAAGATGAATATCCATTCATTTTCAATAGAAGTGAAATTTCATTATAATTAATATAATTAATTATTCCAAATAAATTATTATTTCCGACAATTTGGTAAATGCAATTTATAATAACATAAAAAGCGTACACAAATGATAATCAGTGTTATAATACAATAATAAATTAACGATAAATTGTTTACTATTTACATACATAAATACAAATATTTAATGAGAGTTGGTTAAGCTCCATGATTTTTACCATCAACAAAGTAAACAAAAACCTAATCATAAAACACTACTCCGTATTAAAATTTTAATTGCAAATTATTTTAGACGTAATATTTTTCCGCTTAAGAAGAAATATATGCAAAATGTAGAAAGGAAAAATTGTTATCACAAAAGGACGGAAATTTATGAACAAAATCGGGAACATTAATATTGTATCTGTGGTTGCATTATACTATTAACATGTTAAAGGTTTTCGTCCATGGATATAAATTGTGTGTGTAAAAAAAAAAACTAAACAAAACTATAGTAAAATAAACAAACATGTGTGAATATTAAATATTTAAATTTTAGTATAAAAGTTTAATTATATTCTATTATGAAAAAATATATTTAAATATTTTAATTATAAAGTTTGAAACACAAAATGATTAATGAAATGGGTTTTATTATAATATTTACGAACACGGACTTTCTACGCAGTTGACACTATTATTATTATTTTTATTTTTATTATTATTATTATAATTATAATTATATAATTTTACTTTTATTATCTTTCTAATAGCGCGTATTATAATAAAATACTCACTGAATATTATAATATTTATTTTAAAATAAATTGTATAATATATTGACAACAATATTATTGTTAACGTATCAAATGCCACCACGACAACAACGCAAGTGTTATTTTTATTTCATATTTTATCAATTTCAATATCGTTTCTAAATCATTCCATCTTTTTTTTTTTAACTAGTGTAATTGTAATATGTCTACAAATATTTCATCTAAGACCAACCAAATTGCAATCATCAAACATCTTAATCTACAGATAAAACAATTAGCTAACAACTAGCTTCCTTTCGTCGAATACGGGTAAAAGACCAATAATCTTTAACTGCTATATTTCTAACAAGTACTTCCGACTTCCGATTTCATTCAACTACCAAAAACTGAGAATGTCGGAAGTAAAAATTAGTTTAAATATAGTGTATTGTCCGTTGTTAGTATAATAGTATATTGTTTATATATTTACATAATTTATCCAATAATAGACACTATATAGTAGTAGTTAATTAGCTTAGTTTTGTCTTAAAATCGAACCACACAAATCTGTTTACTAGCTAAATTTCCTCGCGCTTATCAAATGCAAATCCATTTCCTGTTCAAAGCGACAGAAATACAATTTTAATAACTTAAGTGCTAACCTTAATAAATAGTAGGAATTATTTTTATTATTCTTATTTGACATGTAAAAATATTCTATAAAAAAAACAATCAGAGACATAAAACGAAATATACTTATAGATGTAATACTCATATACAGGATGTTCCTGAAATAGTTGAGGACTAGTATAACCATATTCTCTGGAGTGATAAAAAAAAAAAATATTTTGATTTTTTTTTCTATCTTCAAAACCTAGGTTTTATCTAATTTTCTTTACAACATTATTTCAAATCTAAACATGAATACTTGTAATAAATGTCTTGCACATTTCTCATGTGAATCGATATGTGACATTGACTTTGGACTTGTCGCGCGTTTTTTATGCTCATGTCACCAGACAAAGGTGATCGAAGAAATTATCCTCATTTCACATATTTGATTAATTAAAATGGTTTTTATTGTAAAATAATCATAATTAAAATATATTTGAAATTCAATAAAATCCGTGTTAATTAATCAGATATATGAAATAACAACACAAATATTTCACTATATTTCATCTAACATTTATCATAAAAATTGATGTCACATCACATTTTCTTATCCTGGTGAATTGGGCGTGAAAAACGGAAGACATGCCTAAAATTGATGTCACATATCGATTTACGTGAGAAATTTTCAAGAAATAAAGTATTCATTGTTAGATTCAAAAATATGTTCTAAAGATAGTTATATAAAACCAAGATATTTTTTTTTAGAGGTACATTTTTTTATAAAAATATAATTTATAAAATAGTGTAAAATGTATGCCAACTTTACCCTATGAGGATTCAAGTTTTATTGAACTTGAATCCTCATAGGGTAAAGTTTTATTGAACTTGATATTATTATACATGTATTATTTTGTTTGACTGGACAATTATAAAGATCACAATTTTACTATGTCTCGCATTTTTAAAACAAATATTACATAATATATATATAATATTTCCTATAATCGATGTTTCTAGAACTTGATGATTAGTACGACGTAACAACGCTTTTTCATATTAAATGAGTTTACACACCAACGGCGTACGTTATCGATGTTAAAATTATTTAAAACATTTAAGTAATAAAAAAAAAAAAAAAACTGTACACCAACTAAGAATAAGTTATAAGTCTTGAATAAGTTATAATCAGCTTGTACAAACGGCACGTACCTATATAAGTGCAACGTAAGATATCTGAAATAATATACGCACACGAGTAAGACAAGAAGGATCACCGACATTGAGTAACGTAACCATAGAAACCGACCGTTCGTCAATCTCTAATAATGCATCATCGGGCAATAATAATTAATAAATGTAATTCTCAGCCCCTTGCCCCCCGCCAACTCACACACACACACCTCTCTCATTTGACCCTCATGCGGTGTACTTCGTGTTTTGTTCTCCGTCAAATATTATAATATTATGCATATTTTATTCGCGCCTGTTTCATGTTGTCTGGACAGTATTGATTCTCGCGCGCACGGTCTTCGGCGGTTAGTCGGACGGAGTACACGAAACGGCAGACGGACACGGAAAGTGGTGCGCACGTAATACCGGTAGAACACCGACCGCGTGATCGTCGCCCGTTGATGTTCCCGATGCGGTCCGCGGCCCTATGCGTGGTCGTCTCGATCGCTGCCGTGGCGGCAATGTGGTCGTGGTCGGTACGCGCAGCCAAGACCGCTGCTGCGGGTCGGCCGGCCACGCGCACGCAGGTCAAGTGGCTGATCAACACGGGTAATTTGGCCGGTCGATGGCCACCGAGATCGCCGGCGGTGTCGCGGACCGGCCAGTACGGCGACGGCGACGCGGCCAACAGCAGCGCTCGGTGTCGGTCCGCGGCCGCGGTGCCGAACGCCATTAGCCGGTTGCAAATGATCGACGGCGGCACCGTAGCCGTGCTGGTCATGCCCGCCGGGGACGGTGGCCACCGGTGTTGCGGCCGCGGCTCGACGTCTCAGTTCTCGCTGGGTTTCGTGCGTCTCCGGCACGGCTCCAACAACCTGTACCCGATCGTCCAGCCGTTTCCCGACTGGCGTGCGTTCGTTGACATGGCCGGTCCGCCGTCGAAGCCGAGCCGACACGGGCCACGGCCGCAACGAGCCGCGGAGGAGTCGACGGACTCTTCGGGATGCGTGGTAGAAGTCACGTCGAAATCGTCTCCCACACCAGACGACGTCGGTGACCGTAACCGACAGCGGATCGTTAACGCCGTAGACGCGTTTCTTGACGACAGGGGTCGGATCCTTTGGGTCCTGGATACGGGTGATGCCGACGAAGACGCGTGTGATAACGACCCGGAAGACGTTTTGCCACCAAAATTTTTAGCCATAGACGTACACACCAATCAGGTATACAGGAGTAGATAGAAAAGGTGAATTCCAACACAGCCACCCGTCAACCGCCGCCAACTCCAAATTTTTTTTTTCTTTTTCGATCGTTTACGTTATCCACTCCTCATCACTACTTCCCTACTTCCCCTACTACTTTGTATTCCATCGTTTGCATAAATTAATTATAATACCCCCTCTTTATTACACATGACATACGAATATTTTACATCAACTATACCTCTCCTTATACTTCCCATCTTACATATATTATTTAAAATGTTATTATAAGACCATATTATTTTAAATTATATAAGACTTAACAAATATATTATTCAAAATGATTACACATGATACATACATACATTTATATACGTATATATATATATATATATTTATTTATAATTATTTAAAATATTATTAAGTATACTATTATAATTACTACAAATTATTAACATCATAACATCTGGTCATCTAATAGTCATTTCCAGCAATGTAAATGTATGGACGTGTAAATACTAAAGATTTATTAATCAATATTAACGAATCGTTTATAAATTCTCCATTCATAATAATATTATTTAATATGTTATTGTAAGACTTAAAATTATTTAAAGTGTTATATTAATACGGAATGATTAGCACGACAACAACACAATTAACGTGTACTAGGACCGTTGTCAAGTTTTAACATGGCTATTTCCAGGAATGTTGACGACTACACGTGTAAGGCTTCTAATACCGTTAAACAATATCTTGAACAATCAATTACCAGAAACGTTAGCGAATCATTAGATGTACCAAATATACAATATGATGGTATTCTCTATTCATATATTTAAAGAAAAACAAAAAAAAAATACTGACCGAGACATGATCGAGAACGAATTCAATGCATACCAAATCATCAGAAAAATCAGAATTATTGTATATGAATTATTATATTATAAAAGAAAAATGGTTTACCACCCCACTTGCTTATTGTACACATTTTTCCGAGATTTAGTGAAATCGTTAAAAATTATGAGCTCTTATAACATTTGAAATCGAATGCGATCATTGTGTCCTTTAGTCTCCTACTGGTCACACGCAAGTCTCCGCCCGCTCAGTGTTTTCACAGTCATATTCCGGGTTTTAGTAAATCGCTTCGTTTTATTTTTACCGTTGTGTTATTTTAAACATATCAAATATATTTAACTCTGTTGTGTACCTGAAATCTTTCTCGAGTAAAGATATTTTATGAAAACACCCGAAAATCCATAGCGATATCCGTTTTACATGTAGTATATGTCCTTTAACATATACCCGACGCGATTCTCTTGAAAAGCATGTGAAAAATAATCACGGTTTGTATTTTATCACTTGTATAATATATTAATTTTTTTTTTTTTTTAATTGTTTATGAATTTTCAGGTATTACACACGTTCAACCACCAATTCAGCGCGTTGACATAGCGCAACAGATTGTACCATGTAACGAAATCGAAATTACTCCTCAGATTATTGTATCGGACATTCAAGCCAGACCGGCAATCGACAAAAAATTATTGAATGATGACGATGAATTGCTTGATTTCATAGCGGATGGTGTAGAAAGTCTATATTGTGTGATAATCCAGGTAAGACTTATTTTTAATTTAACGCATTAGGTAGTAGGTAGTATAAGTTAGTTTTTTTTTCTATAGGATTCATTCTACGTAAAAGACCGATTAACTTAGAGGCTTTAGGTGTTCAAAAGAGGGCTCGTCTAAACATTGTCTGAAATACATATGGTGTTGTGTGAGTAGGATCATCTTTTAATAATGCTATCATATGGTATTATAAAAGGAATATTAGAAATATTTTCATTTCTTCGTCATTCCTCATTTCAAACAAATCAAAACTACTAGACACTTTTAAATCCTCGGCACTACTAGTAAAATTCAACTTAAAATTAGAAGCGATAATTTTCATTTTCACCTGCACGATAAACACACAGATTTACCATTCCTACCAAACAATGGAATACCAGCGGGCTCAAAAGTACAAAAGTTAATGGCAACAGTAGAGCCAAAAAATAAATTTATCATCCACTTTCGCAATCTACAACAGGCTATTGCTAACGGTTTTATAGTTGAAAAGGTATATATTTAATATAAGTTTTTGGTAAAGTATGAAAATTTATTCTTCATATTTTATAGGTACATGTAGTCATTCAATTCAAACAATCACTATGATTGGCTAAATACATTGGGTTAAATACTGATATGAGGAAGAAAGCAACGAATGACTTTGAAAAAGATTTTTATAAAAAATGAACAATGCTGTATTCGGTATGTTATTATTATATTTATTCTTATTATGATTACAATTATTAATATTATTGAGGAAAAACAATGGAGTCTATGAGGAAATGGATAAAAATAGTAACAAGTAAATGAAAACTTCAGAAATTGATTAATGGCACAACATTCAAATATTGTACAGATTTTGAGAATTAAAATCTAACGGTTGTAACATTGGAGAATAAAATCATAGATTTTTGCAAGCCAATCTCTATAGGTAAATACTATATTATTATTATTAATAATAAACTATAATTTAATTATAATTACAGTATTTGCAGTGTTAGACGTATCAAAATCACTTATGTATGATTATCATTACAACGTCATCAAGGACCATTACGACGAGGCTATTCATCTGATGTACCACTAATACAGGTAAATTATTATTATTATTTTATTAATTATTTATTAATTCATTTACCTATTCCAGATTCATTGGTATATATATTGAGACAAAAGATTTCTATAAAGACTTGAAGAATCCCATCTTATTAGACTACATGGACATATCCAACTTGCCTCGAGACCATCCTTGTTTTATCGCCGAACGAAAAAGGATTCCAGGGCTTTCTTCTGATGAGACGGATGGGAATACTATGACAGAGTTTTGCGCCCTTAGAGCAAAATCTTATAATTTTAGAATTTAGGACATGAAAAAATCAAAACGAAAGATATCAAAGGTCATGGGGTTAAAAATATATGTCTTTTGATGACCACAAACGGTGTTTGTTAGGAGATACAACGCTTGATATATATATAGGAATAATGTATCTATTCGTTCATTCAATCACAAAATCATGACTATTTTCAACAAGCTGACTTAAACTGTTTTGATAATAAGCGATATGTATTAGAAGACCGTATTCAAACATTACCGCATGGTCATTACAAAATTAAAGAAATGATGGATGTTAATCTAATTACATGAAAAATGGATATATGTTTAAGGAAGAAATTATTGTATTTTTCCGAGCGTTGATTCTTCTATGGGCATGATCGGTAGTATGAGTTAACGAGACCCACATATTTTCAAGTGTTTGTCTAACGCTAGCTGACCACTTAATTTATTTTTCATCTGATGATCGAAACTCGTGAAACATTTTTTACAAAATATAACGCTATCGTGGTGTAGAGTTTTTTTGCAAACGAACAAGTCTTGAAAAGGTAGAAATGCATGTGTTATGCGATTTTTTATCATCTGATATTAATAAGAGATCAAAATATTCTTCATTCTCTTCTTCGACTAGTTTCAAGTGAAAAATTTTATAAGTGGGAAACTTCAAGGGTGGTTGGAAATGTTTTTTTAAGTCTGTAAATGTTTATAGATGTAGCCGGAATATTTTTTTTTTGAATATTTTCCCTATATTCAACGGTGATGGAAAAGTTAGACCCGTAAGATTATATTTATCTTCATTCATACTATAATTATCAGTGACTTGATGTTTGTTCACTCCCGTAACATGTTTTGCTAAAATAACCCACTAGAAACACTATTCGTCCGTGTTCTGCGGATTATTGATAGCTCTTTTATTTTCTATGTATACGGGTATGTTGCAATATATGTGTCCCTGAAGTTCTCGAACACATCAGAGAATAGAAGAATGTCTATTTTCAGATATAGATCGCTATATTCTCCCAAAGTCTCACAATTAAAGTGGTTCCATACTTCAGCTGCATGCTTATAATCTGTATCTTTTATGTGTTTCTCTGTCAATGTTGAATACAATTGTGCCTTCGATGGTAATGTTCTTTCTTCTAATTTTTGCCAATTATCTGTATATTCGTTAGGGTATACACCCTTATGTGTTATGAGTGGTAGATCTTTAGATATAAATACTTTAGCCGTCTCTCTAAAATTCTCTAATCTGGGCGTTATTAAATGTGAAACAAGTGTGGATAATCTCGATGCCATTAATCTGCATGAATCTATGAACATGATATGGTTTGAAAGTGTGAATTTGGTTTTACACAAATTACTTACTGTACAGCTATTGTATGCTCTTTCTTCTTCACTTGTAAATATAATCGGTATGTTGATATTGAAAAGTTTTTCTATTTTTATACTGATTTCGACCATTGTTTCTATAAAATGCTTGGCAATCTCTTCACGCGTCTCAGATCCACGGTGTATAACTATTATTTAAGGTATATCTAGTTCTTCCAATAGTTCTGTGGGTACGTCTTAACTGATTTTAACTTTTAATCCATAACTCATCGGTTTATGTTTTTGAATTGCTGTTGTCTTTTTACTTTTTTCTCTTTAATCTTCAATAGTTATGCCTCGAAATCAGCGTATATTACTACTGGGTGCCTCTGTGTCTAACTCCTCGTCTCAAATTTGAGCGTTGTTCCTTCTGCGAGCATGACTGGTAATATGGGTTTATAAGACCCGCATATTTTCAAATGTTCATCCAACGCCGCCTAACCGTTTAATTTATATTTTTTCTGTGTATCGAAACTTGTAAAACACCGTTTACAAAAAACAACACTCTCTTTATGCATAGTTTTCTGAGAGCGAACAAGTCTTGAGAAGTCTGAAATGTATGTACAATGCTATTTTTCGTTGTCTGTAATTAATATGAGGTCAAAATGTTCTGCTTTTTCTTCATCGACTACTTTTAGTGGAAAAACTTTATACGTAGGGAATTTTAAGGGCGGTTGGATTTTTTTCTCAAGTCCGTAAACATTTACAGATGTAGCCATATTATTTTCACCTCACTCAATAGTGTTGGGAATGACAGCCCGTTGAATTTATATTTATCTTTGTGAATATAATTATTATCGCTGACACGATATTTTTTCTCTGCCACATGTTTCGTCAGAATAGCCCACTTGAAGCACTGTTCATCTATGTTCTGCGGGTTAACGGTTGCTTTTTTATTTTCAATGCATGGAGGTAGAGGTAAATATGACGATCCGCCCATAGGTATATACCGGTATTTACCTAATAATACACCATCTATAGCCTGGAGTGAAAATCCACTTCCTTTACCCTGATATGTATCTTCCTCGGTTAAAATATTTACAAACAGTCGTCAACTATATCTCCAAAATTCGTATCCTCAAAAGTCGCCCTGGCAGAAGTCTTAAATGCTCTATTAACGATCAAGATTTCGATATGTGGCTTGTTATATATAACTTCAAATTTTAAGTTGAATTTTACTAGTAGTGCCGAGGATTTAAAAGTGTCCAGTAGTTTTGATTTGTTTGAAATGAGGAATGACGAAGAAATGAAAATATTTCTAATATTCTTTTTATAATACCATATGATAGCATTATTAAAAGATGATCCTACTCACACAACACCATATGTATTTCCGACAATGTTTAGACGAGCCCTCTTTTGAACACCTAAAGCCTCAAAGTTAATCGGTCTTTTACGTAGAATGAATCCTATAGAAAAAAAAACTAACTTATACTACCTACTACCTAATGCGTTAAATTAAAAATAAGTCTTACCTGGATTATCGCACAAATATACACTTTCTACCAGAGATGTATTTACATTTTTGGCGCCCTGGATCACTGTTTCTTAAGCGCTATCTTTTAAGAATAACCTAAAAATATAATTGTTTATAAGACACTGGTATGTAGATTTATACTACCGAATTTATAAATGCGAGTATTTTTTTTCAGTTATTTATTGGCAGAGCGCGATAGGTCAGATAATGTAATTTATTTTGATAATAATAGAAAATAATTATTTTGCATTGTTTTAAGATTCTGGATTCTGACGCCCTCTCAAAACTTGGCGCCCGGGGCCAATACCCGCCCTAAATACGTCCCTGCTTTCTACACCATCCACTATGAAACCAAGCAATTCATCGTCATCATTCCATAATTTTTCGTCGATTGCCGGTCTAGCTTGAATGTCTGATACAATAATCTAAGGAGTAATTTCGATTTCGTTACATGGTACAATCTGTTGCGCTATTTCAACGCGCTGAATTGGTGATTGAACGCGTGTAATATCTGAAAATTCATAAAAAATTACAAAAATATTCATGCCTTTACCGGTATTAGAAGCCTTACACGTGTAGTCGTTAAAATTCCTGGAAATAGCCATGTTAGAACTCGACAACGGTCCTAGTATACGTTAATTATGTTGTTGTCGTGCTAATCATTCCGTATTAATATAACATTTTAAATAATTTTAAGTCTTACAATAACATATTAAACAATATTATCATTATGAATGGAGAATTTATAAACGATTCGTTAATATTGATTAATAAATCTTTAGTATTTACACGTCCATACATTTACATTGCTGGAAATGACTATTAGATGACCAGATGTTATGATGTTAATAATTTGAAGTAATTATAATAGTATACTTAATAATATTTTAAATAATTATAAATAAATATATATATATATATATATATATATATATATATATATATATATATATATACGTATATAAATGTATGTATGTATCATGTGTAATCATTTTGAATAATATATTTGTTAAGTCTTATATAATTTAAAATAATATGGTCTTATAATAACATTTTAAATAATATGTGTATGAGGAGAAGTATAGGGAGGTGTAGTTGATGTAAAATATTCGGATGACATGTGGAATAAAGAGAGGGTATTATTGTTAGGTTATGCAAATGATGGAATACGAAAAAAAAATTTAAAATAAGGGGAATTAGTAACGAGGAGTGAGTTACGTAAACCATCGAAAAAAAAATAAATAAAAATTGGGGTCGGCGGTGGTTGACGGGTTCACGTCAGCGGCTCTGTTGGTCCTTTTCTATCTACTTATAGATTTTAGCATTTTATCGTGATTATTATTTGCATCCTTGGCTTCCAAATGTTGAAGCCACGGTGAACCCGAAAAAAATGAAAAAATTCTCTGCGCATTGAAAAAAAAAAAAATTACTTTAGAAATCGATTAAATGTATTGCTCATTTTATTTCATCTCAATAATAACTGAATATTTTATAGTTTATAAATTCAAATCTCTATAACTGGAGAAAAATAAAGAAAAATGCATTTCATCGGTCAAGTTCAGACTTGATATCGTGCTTAAAAAGACCAATGGAATTTTTTTTTTTTAACCAAATTACAAAAGCGTAACAAAACATGTAAAAAAAAAAAAAAAAATTAGATATGTTGATCAACTCTACTACAATCCGTTTACATATCATATATATATATATATACTCAATTTTACATACATGCAGTACACGGTAGCCCATCACGCGCGCCAATATTATTATTTACGTCGAATAAATTGATTTTTTTTGAAAACTCGAAAAACCAAATGGAAATCGCGTATCTCATTACATCCGTATCCCAAGCGGTACGCAAATATGATCGCACTCTCTTTCACCGCTTAATTTTTGTAGACGATAAGCATGGTAAGTCTAACACGGGTGTGGCGACCAGGAGTTAGCCGTTTCCAGTTCATCGTGGCCGTGTATCCGGACGCGATCGGCGACGACGACGACGACGACGACGACGACGACGACAACGGCGGCAACACGACCACCACTACCACCGGCGCCGGTGGAGGAACAGCTGCGCCGTGGCCACTGGTGGTGATCAGCGACTCGGGCACCAGCCGGCTGCTGGTTTACTCGTACTGCGTGGACAGGTTCACGGAGATCGCTTTGCCGTGGTCGGGCGATGATAACGGCGACGATGACGGCGGTGACGATGAGGACGACGCTCCCACGGGGAACCGAACGAACAGCGACAGCAGTAGCACGCAGAAACCGCGCTGCCGACCACGAACGTGGCCGGTTCCGCCGGTGCGTGACGTGCTGTACACGGTGCCGTTGTACCCGCGACCCGGCCACTCCGCACTGTTGGTCACCTTCCGTGGCCGCCCGCACGTGTACAAGCTCCGGCTCCAGCCGTCCGGGGGCGCTGCGGACTTTTCTGCCGCCGACGCGTCCCGCGTGCCACCGGTGCCGGTCACCGCGACGCTGTCCACGCTCGGTCGGAAACCGTGCGTGATGGTCATGCTCGGCTCGGACCGCCGGCGGACCGACCGCGGCGGCGTGTTCGCCGGCGGGGGCACCACGGTCTACTTCCGGATGGCGGACGCCAACGACGTGTGGTCGTGGGACACGGAACTATGCAGCATGTCCGTCGGGCTCATAGACCCGCGGCACTTCCGGCTGGTCCGGCGGGGTCGCACGTGTCGCTTTCCGGTCGCGGTATCCGCGGCCCCGGCCACCGGGAGCAGTAGCGGTGGCGGCAACGGCCACGGCAACGACGACGGAGGAGACGGGGACGAACCGGCCGCGGCGGCGCCTGGAGTCCGGCAAGTCGTGTGGGTGCTGGAGACGAACGCGGCCGATCATTTCGCGGGCACCACGGACCGCATGGGCGCCAACGCTAAGCTGCAACCCGTCGAAACGGCCAGCGGCGGTGCCGAAAACAGCACGGTCATGGGACTGAAGCCGTCGCTACGCATGCGACCGTCCGCCTTCGGCCGTCGGCGGAACGCGACCGTGCCGCGGCCGAACTGCTGTTTTCCCGCGTGATGACGAAACGCGAATCACGTCACCGGCAGTGTATAATCCAGTCCGCTGTAGCCGTTCTTCGCGGTCAACGTTAAGTCGCGTCTGCGCCAGATGCATTATTTGCCGTACACCGATCGTTAATCGGCGAGAAAATCGCGCGCATTTTCCTTTTTCCGACTCGTGCACCGCCTACTCACGCGCGTCACTCCGAACGGACGTGGTCGTTAGCAAATAATTATACATCGTCATACACAGATTTGTATTGAATAAAATGTGTAAAACTGTACTTTTACGGACCGTTTGAGTCTGCTGCACTGAATTATGATGTTCGTTATTACACATTGAATCTCAGGTACCCGAATAACAATACACGAGACGGATTTTGTGTGTGCGTGTGTACAACACATACAAAACAAGAGTTCCAACGCTATTATTTTGCACGGAAAAAACTGCTTTACCGCAGGATGCATTGTAAAACTTCATCCGGATAAATACGCAGTACTGCGCGTCGTAAGCTTGTCACGTAAGTCGAAACTCATTTCGTGCTTGCCAATGACAAAAATAATTATTTCACTTGCAGCGTGTGCCGTTCATTTATAAGCTTAACGAAATCGCTACGACGTTGTGTATCGTACAAAAATAGAACCGTTTCATTATGAGTAATCGTCCTCACGATGATTTCGGTGGTTATCGACCGTCCCTTAGGTCCTGTAATAACATTGAGGCTTATGTATGTGGATCATGGATTTAGTTACGATTTAGCTGTATTAAAAAAGGTTTTATTTCACTACCATAGACGATCGAAAATGATCACACGCATGTGGTATTACATCTAATACTCTTAAAAAATAACTTGATGTAATAGTGATAATAGGTTGTGTGTTGTGAAATGAAATTTTGAAATTTCGACATTCAGAGTTGAAACGTGTCCAGATATATTCTTATATTATACAATAGATAAATATATTCAAAACATAAAACATTTCAAATATTTTCTTTGTCCCAGTAAGAGATACAAGAGGAAAAGGCATCCCGATATTGGACGAATTTTATTCTTTGACCATAGAATTATATTTGTTTACTAAAATGAATTGCTGAACATGAGCCCTGTAGATTTATCCATAATGTATAATATAAAAACTTTTAAAAAATGAAACCAAGTATTACGCCCGGGACGATACGAACCCTTATGTATTTTTAATTTAAATATATTATAATTAATACCTATATTATTTTCGAAAATTGCTTCAATTAATATAAAAGAAGTAAAATATACAACAATGACCGTTACAGTTTTTAACATAAATGTAAATTTTTAATTTTTGCACTCTTTGCATCTTTCATTTAACGCACAGGGCGTAAGAATCTCTCGTCCACCCTTGCGCTACGGCTTTGATGGCATTATACATATTTAACAGTTAAGACTAATATTTGTCTTTTTTTTTAGGAAATTTAAGAAAAATGTCACCTCTGAAGTTTAAAGTGTAGCCAATAATCTTCATATAAAAACAGCATAATTTATACATATAAATTAAATATAAAAAATATATAAAAATATATAAATAATATATAGAAAAAAATTCCTATACCTATTGTTCTTCATAACTAGGTAATCCTTTTATTAGTCTATCAAAACTTACCAAAACTGTATAATAAATTGCATTTTAAATATTAGGTGTGATTACTTTGAACTTACCATGATGAACAAATTCTTCTCAAAAAACTCACTTTACAAATGTTTAAAATTTTATAAATTGAGTCGACTGTGAAATGTGCACTAAGAAATAATTAAATAATTATTTTACCAATATAATTTCAATCAATGCAATTTTTTAAACGATATTTGCTGCGTGCATTCTGTCAATCGCATCAACTGTCAAACAGCTGACAGTTAAATTAAACGCTATATGGTTATATATATTAGAAAAGTTTATACTTCAAAAGCGCAAAGGTTACATTAGAAAAGTTAATATGGTCGTTAAGTTATCTTATATTTTCTAATTTTCCGTGTAACTTTCTTATCATTTTTTTTCTTAAAAGCTTTTTTCTGACAGTAACAAACACAAAAAAAAAAAAGAATTAGCGAAATCAGTACAACCGTTCATGTGAGATGCCATGACGAAGGAAATAGGGATTTATTTATATATATATATATATATATATATATATATATATATATTCTGGCTGAACCCATGCACTTCGTTGCCCGTTAAAAATCCTACATCTTATATGTTTCAAACTGTGTGTTAAATTCGTTACCTGCCTATGATTATGCTAGCAGTATATTTTTATATATATATAAATAGATAACTAAATTACCCGGCGTTGCCCGGGGAAAAATAATGATTTATACTCTTAGTGATAGCCGCTTTCTTTCGTCGAATTTTTCATTTTGATAATGCTAATATGCATGTATAGATGACAACTCTCTCTGTCTGATAAATAGAAAAATTTTCATGGAAATATAGTTTTTTTATCAGCTTCGAACATGGAAAGAACTTTTTCGTTTATGATGTAGAGGGTGTCGTTTTTAAAGGCCAAAATTGCACGTTCACGGAGCCATTCATTAGATTTATTGGAAATATGAGAAATTTCAGGATAAACATAGTTGATTAAATTTAATCAAGAACCAAAATCAAAATATAGAATTTATGTATATCATGCTATCCTCATTATTCTGATAAGTCCCGTCACCAATTTTCAAAATATGTTGTAAAAAGAGCTCGGCATTATTATGACCACCAAGGTGTACACACATATTGGTTGTTAATCTCAAAGATGTTATGTAAGCCCATTTATTTATAATAATTGATAACTCTTTTGTTTTTTAAGTTAGAGAATCAATCAAATGGCATTAGCCTTCTCCGCAATGAGTTCTTCAATTTTTTAAAAAAAAATCATTAAGATCGGTTCAGTACTGAACCGATCGTAATGATTTTTTTAAATTTTTTTAATTTAACTACGTAGTTTCCGAGAACATAGATCTCAAAGATTTTCATTTTCACATTTATATAATAGATATATAGAAACTAATAATAGTTAAAAAAAAAAAAAACATCACCGAAAAAAGAGCACAAAAAAAATTATTTACCAATAACCAAAAAAAAATTCTTTATTTTAATAAATTTTGAGAAAAGCGCATTATTAAATATAAGTTTTAAATCTATGTAAAACATTATAAAATTCATTAATTATTTCAAGTAACTTTGAATTATAAAATCATGTTCTATAATCTAAATTAGCATTTGAGTACACATTAGATCCCTCGCAAGATTGAAAACTGTTAAAAATTAATAATAGTATAATAATTAATAATATTCATTTAAAGTATACCTATATTTTTTTAATCAGTATGTAAACATAAGCAATTAAATCAATTTTTATACATCCATATCTTGAATAAAAGTTAAATTGTCTGTACTTCAACTTTAAGATACTTATTTTATCTAAAATTCTCTTAGTATATCGTTTTACAAAAATTATACGCTTAAGAGATTAAAATAGTAAAACTATCATCAATATTCATGAAAATAACGATTTAACTGCACCAGACATATTTTAAACTTAAAATTTGTATGTAACAAGTTAATAATAGAACCAAACCTATTCTAATGTCTAAATACCAAGTAAAATATATCTTATGGTTAGCCTTGCAAGTAGATTAAAATTTCAACTTGACGTAAAGCATAGAATTACTGATCTTAGGGGAAAAAATATATATAACAACTTACAAGACAAGATTTAATATTATAACAAAAATGTTTTCTTTATTTTCTATCTCAACGACCATTGCTAAAATTAATAAATTATCTTTTTTCAAAGTCTTATTTACAATTTTTGAAGTACTGAAGTAGGTATGTATTATTATAAAATATACTTTCGGTGTAGTTCTATGGTTCAAAAGTTTGGTCTTTGAATAAGATTTAATTATGAAATATTAATAGAGCATTTGCCCAGTTCATAAGTCATAATCTAAAAGTAAAGGGATTTCATAACTCTCCGTAACTGTATATACCTCCCTACTGGTTAGAGACCTTAGTTCCCATAATAATACTGGCGCTCGTAAATATTGGTTTAATCAGTAACTTTTTATTGAAAGTTGTGCGTTTTAAACACGTTTGTAGTACAGAGTATTAATAAATTTATTGCGATATGCACAAGTACCTACTAACACTTTGAGCATACTAACAAGATTTGTAAATGTAAAGATATTTACAAAAATACTACGATACACAAAATAGTTAGATAATTATTTGAATAAATATATGTATACATTTTCCGGCAACGAAAATAATAAATTATTACATTATATGTATGTGATACGGTGGATAAAGATAAATAAGAAAGTATTGATATCTATAGATACTCTTGAAATAAGATGTACTAGAATTTTTACATAATGAATTGGTAATATTTTAACGCATTATTAGAAAATATAAAAAAAGAAAAATATGAAAATATTATGGGATAAGATCTTCGAACGTTTTACAAAAGAGTACTTACTACTAGTAGTAAATGTCGACAACAATCACTATTCGCGTATTATTAAGTCTTCTGGGAAAATTGAGAAGCGTCATAATAGTTAACAGTTAGGTACCATAATTAATCATTCATTTTCGAAGTTCAGAGGTTCCAGACGGTGCATACTACTTACATTTCAAATTAATAACAGCAGGTTAACTATAATTAGAGATAATTTGCATTCAAGTGATTAGGACGGAACTTCATTGGCGTCTCTAGACCCTTTTATAGGAGCGGAACTGGCTCAAGGGAAGGGCAAGGTATGCCTAGGCACCAAGTCCCGCACTTTCAAAGACCTCACGATTTATCTTACAAAAATTACACAAAAAAAATAAATAAAACTTAATTTTGCTCTTGAGCAACAACACTATAAAGATTATGAATGTATAAATGTATTAAATACGGGCGTGCTAAATAATTTGGTTATTATATATATTGTTGGGATGTAAAACGAGATCCATTGATAAATATATTAAGCCAATTACATCTCAAGATAATTATGGATCCGAAAGCCATAAATAGTATGCCAAGAATATATAATATCAGTTAGTTCAACAAGTAAACATGGACAAAAATCATCTTTTGTATCTGCAACTGATCAAGTCCTTCAGAATAACGTATCTATATCTTTAGAAAATAAAAATTCAGCAGAAACTTTATTACGTACAATTTCTTATTTTTATTATTTTATCATAATGCCATAAGTATATCAATAGCTTACAATTTAAATTAATTGTATTTTTGCGATACACACCACGATAATACGTGACCCACCGGTTTAGAACTGCAGATATAAATAATATATAACAAACGTTTTAAGAAAAAAATCCATGATGAGACGACTGATTAACCCTTCCTTCACCAACACGTTATGTCACTACCCAATACTGGAAATGCATTAATTATAAATAACATACTTACGATAAAATGTAATGTATTTGTTGTTAAATTTGGAAATTTAAGTTTCAAAAAATTGTATTTTATTTTTTTAGTCACTATTAGGGTTACTATATTTTATTTGACGAAAATCGAGACAATTTTTAGATTCTGAACGGAGTGAACTAATCGATGTAAATACTTGAAATTTTCACCAAATGTTAAGATTAGCGTTCTCTATACACCGTTATTTTCAAAGTATTTTGACTTTTATTGAGCTATTTATAGACAATTGAAATTTTCAATTTTTTTAAGTACTTTTTTTTAAAATAATGATAAAATTTTTTTTAACTGTACAAAGAAAAAAAAAAATCTAAAATCGTAAGTCACAATTTTTTTTTTATAAGTGCTCAAAAGTTTCCAAATTTATACGAAATATGTAAAATTGCGAAAATTTGCAAGTTATTTTGTAGATAAAAAATTCATAAAATTTTTTTCTGTTTCATACTTAAGGTTCAAAAATTTTCACACTAGGTTATCTATAAGCTACTCTAAAAAAAATCTTTAAAAAAAATTTTCTACCGGACCTTAGAGGAAAAAAATTTTATGGACTGTTTGAAATTTAAAATATTTACGAAATTGCATAAAATAGCGATTTATTCTCAAACGATTTTTAAATATTTGTTATAATTCAAAAAGTATAAGTCGCAGATTTTTTGATATTTTTTACCAGCTGTTTAAGATTGGTATTTCCTTTACGTTATATTTTTTTTCAAAATATTATATTGATTTTTTTAAGCCACTTATAGGCATTTTAAAATCGATTTTTTTTTTTACATTTTTATTTTTATAATCGGTGATAAAAAAAATTTTTGGCTCCTACAAAAATACTTGAAAAATTTAATAGAAGATTCCACAGAAGTAGTTCTTAATGTCATTCAAAAATTATTAAAATCCATAGGCACATTTTTTTTTTTTATAAGCGTTTTTGAACAATGAAATATTGACCATCAAATTACATGTAAAATATAATGTTAATGTATAATATTCTAGACCAGTGGTTTCTCAACCGGTGTGCCGCGCCCCACACTAGTGTTGCCGCGAGAAATGTTTATTAAATATTGAAAACAGTGTTTTTATTTCGTGACATTTTATTTTTAAAAGTAGTTTTTTCGGAAATAAATTGAAATTATCAATTGACCAATTGTGTGCTAATTGTGTAGATAAGACGATACCGGATACATGTATAGGCACGTGGGCGATAACTAATGCCTTCGGCGAATTTGTCGAAGTTGTTTGTGGTTGTCAAGTGCGGGAGTGTGCCGTTTAAAACTTGTGGTGTATTATAGTGTGCCGTGAACTAAAAAAAGGTTGAGAACCACTGTTCTAGACTGACAAACTATGTCGCTGTATGCAACTGCCAACCCATCCTAATTGAAACATATATTTATCGTTTCAAAATAAAAATATACTTTTTACAATGTTTATAAATAACAATGTATTATATCCTAGACAAACATATTAACTCCGTTCAAAATTGTTATTCGTATACAATGATATCTATCATTGCATTCAAGTTTAACAAATCCATTGTAATAATGACCTATCCTATAAACGAGGTGCACTCCACTCCCAACTGTACAGCAGAGCGAGGCCCATCCGGTTCTTTTTTTATTTGAATATTTAAATTTACTAAAATAATTAATAAACATACTAAATGCAATTTACACTATTTTATTTTATTTATTAGTATGATATTTCAATAGGCAGAATGTGAATTGTACACTAAACCAGCTAATAGTTTTAAATTTAAATTCATATAAATTGGTACATTTAGAACAAAAAGTTTCTTAATGGTGATGCTGCATTTTTTAAAGTTTATTTTTATTTTAATACACAATAATACTAGCTGCAAATGCAACATCTCCTTAAAAATGAAAAAAAAAAACGAAAATAATGATCTAAGTATATAAAAAAAATGTTTCAAAAAATTAAGGATCCCTATAACTAATAATTAATCTTCTTCTTCTTCTGCCTCGCCTTCCTCCCAACTATTTGGGGTCGGCCACCCTTGTCCTACACCTCCACTTCACTCGATCAATCACATCTCCTCTGCACACACCAACAGCCCTCATGTCATTCTCCAATGTCTCCAACCATCTCTTTTTTGGTCTTCCTCTTCCTTTTTTCCCTTCAATGTCCATCTTCATAACCACTCTTACTGCATTCGTTTCCTCTCACCTGATCACATGCCCAAACCATCTCAGCCTATTTTCTCTCATCTTGTCCACAATTGGCGCTACACTAACACTACCTCTCACGTATTCGTTCCTTATTCTATCTTTTCTTGTCACTCCACTCAACCATCTAAGCATTCTCATCTCCACGACACTCGTACTTTGTTCTATTCTCCTGTTAACCGCCCAACACTCTGAACCTTACAGCATAGTTAGTCTCACAACACTTTTATAAAATTTACCTTTCAGCCTCATTGGAATTCTCTTATCGCATAACACGCCTGATGCTTCTCTCCATTTCATCCACCCGCACTTAATCCTATGTTTTACATCCATGTAAAAGCCCCCGTCCTTTTGAACAAAAGATCCTAAATATTTAAAGCTCTCAACTTCACCGATCACATCACCATCTATTGTCATTGGTCTCCTCATTCCTTCAACTTCTTCGTCTCTTTGTCCAAAACCATACTCTACATACTTTGTTTTTCTCTATAACTAGTAATTAATAATAAAAAAAAGTTGGTAAAATAAATGATTTTATGGTGAAAAACAAAGAAATCGAAAAACTGATTTTCCCAACAATTAAATTATTGGACATACTGCTTGTTCCACTAGGAGGGCAGTACACAGATATAATTATTACAAAAATTCGGCCGGAAACCACTGTTGACCGGTGTAATATACCGATATTGTATCTATTTGTATCAATAAATATTTATTTTTTTGTGAAGAATTAATTCAGTGGGGTTGGAGGATGGGGGCTTAAAAATATGGTTGATTCAGGACCCAAAAATTGTAAATATAACCCTGTAAATATGATGAGTAAGTTGCATCCGAGCATGTGGGACGCAACTAACCTAGGTACTGTAATATTGAAAATTCTGATAAACTATCTTACGGGACACGAGTAACAAGCAACCGCTCTAGAGCATAGATCATAATAATCACTGGATAATAGAAGTACTGTGGAATATAATCATGAAATGTAGTGATTGGACCCAATATCGCGTATACGCATGTGCAAAAGCGAATTAGTGATACCAGAATCGTTATAACCATATTGATAATAGATACTGGAAACGGACGTAAATTGTTGATAGTAAGACTCGCATAGTAAATTGTATTTACTGTAAATATTGAACTGTATTTAATATTTTGTATTAAATAAAATGAATAAAGTTACAAAATGCCATAGATGCTGTATTTTATGTTTAAAATCACCAATAAAAGTACCGGGTCTTAGATTGCATCGGCAAGTACTTGTATTATATTATTAATATAATGTAAAATATTTTTATTCTTTAGTTATTCGTACAAATATATTTATTAGTGTGAATTGGCTTGGTCATCTCTTATTACATATACTTATCAATTGCCTATATTGTAATGAATACTTTTAAGAAGTATTGAATATGTAGTAAACTACATCTTATTCTGTTTACCAGTTTGTACATACCATCGTTATCATCTGATCATGTTTCCTTGATAATTTTTAACATTTAGTCACAATTTATATGATAGAAACAAGATGTACATTGTTCTAACATTTTACAAGATTCAGTTGGATTGAAATCTTATTTTAATTTATAGATTTCCAGCAAATGAAGTAAAAAGAAATGTATGGTTGAATGCTTGTGGCTTAAAAGTTAATGAATATTTACCTAGCCGAAGAATATGTTCCAGACATTTTGATGAAACTTGTTATTCTGAATCTGGTAGTCTGAAACGTGATTCAATTCCTACCAAATGCTTAAAAGGGCAAATCATACAACCATTTTTTTCACTGTTAAAGTATTATTTATTTACATGTAATTGTTAATATAGTACAATGTTTAAAATATTCAATGTTATATTAAATAGACCAAAAAATGGAAACAGTTCTATATTTGAAGATGATCTGTCTACTCTTCATCAATCTTCATCCAAACCTGATTTAAGTCCTTCACTTACTTCCGAATTGCATGGTAAATAAAACATTATGAAGTTTACAATAATGTAATTTGTGTGTAGTCATGTATATCATGAATTTAATATTTAACGTTTCAGAAACTTCAATAAAGGAAAAACATTTTATCAATGAAATAAAAATACCTGATCTTTCTGCACCATTAAATGCTAAGAAAAGTTGCATTTTAGCTGAATCTCAAATAAGGGTACAAACACCTAAGATTACATTTTTCAACCAGAAAGTTCAATCAAATTCAATGGTAAATCTTATTAAAAATCAAGAGATATTTGATAACCATGAAGGTGAATTAATGGAACAAACCCAACAAACACTAGAATATTATATTACACTACACCACCTCAATAAAATCCATACATTAAATAACAAGGGATAGAACATCCAAAAACATTTTTCAAAATTAATCTTGTTATAACAAACAATTTAAATAATATGTTAAGCTATTAATAACTATGTAAATATTTTAAATGATAATAAATAAGAAAGTTTTTGAATTCTCTACACCACGACTATTGGCTATGCTTCATACAATGACTACACGTATCATAGACTCTATCTCTGTACAGTGTTTATGATTTTAATTTTAATTATTCTATGGTTTAAGTTCCAGATTCTAGCTCATATTAATTTTTTGTAGTTTGGTGGAGTTCTTAAAAATAATCATGTAATATCCATTTTTGGGACCATCTTTCTATTACCAATTGGATTATATAAATACATTTTAAAAACAAAGGAAATATTGTAATTATTATAATCCTTATGAATGGATATATAAAAACATCTACTGTTGTAATATCAAATGGATATTTCAGTTGTTTTCTGGTTTATGTATGAATAATTACTGATTTGCTGTGCCAGATCCAGAAAATTTGATGCCTGGGGCTATTGAAAATCCACTGCTTTATATTGAAGGCACCAGTGTAATAACCAGATAAGTCCATTTTCGTAAATTTTTCAGAAGATAAAAAAAACTTTCTACAAATTTGGTAAATGAACCAAACTTTAAAAACGTGGTGTTATTATTTGTGTAAAAATAAGACACACAAAATAAAATAATTTCCTTTGGCAATCATACTTTTTTCAGGAAAATAATTGATAAAAACTAAAAAAATTTTATAAATACATTTTCAATAGTTGTAATAACAAATTGTGTCCAATTTTGATTTTGGACACACCCAGTTATTGCAATCAACTAGAAAGCAAATAATCTAGAAGTTATCTATCCATAATGTAATCATAATATTATATAATATTATTTTCTAAAAGTATGTACGATAAATAATAAAACATTAGTACAACATAATATTTTTTTATGTATAAATAGGTTTTAAATATTATGAAATAATTTTTTTTAACCAGATATTAATAAGGTAGTATAATACCACCTATTAGGTTATAAATCCCAATATAATAAGCTTTATATTATTATAGCCCTTAATATTACATGTCATTATAAAAAATATACTGTAAACCATTATTGGTATAAGTATAACTATATTTATATTATATTATTAAGTATTGATTATGTTATAGTAAAATGTAGTTAAAAAAATGTAAATAAAAAAAACTATCTTTTTATACCTGATTTTTGCACCGGATACAATATCTAAACTCTAATAGAATGGTTAGGTACAATAACCAGTTACGTCCGGACATTTTTGGTTTTTGCACCCAATGGAAAATAAAAATGTATATGTTACGGGTAGAGTTCGAAAATGGGTAATGTGCATATTACCCCGGTAAAGTACATGTTATCCATGTG
Source organism: Sipha maydis (assembly GCA_034509805.1). Lineage (NCBI taxonomy): Eukaryota > Metazoa > Arthropoda > Insecta > Hemiptera > Aphididae > Sipha > Sipha maydis. The sequence continues at coordinate 29,202 of JASXSY010000284.1, forward strand.
AATAATATAATGTATACATTTTCCATTTTAAATAGGTGCAATTTGTACATTATCCAGTTTGCTATGGATAATTTATGAAGTAAAAAAAAAAAAAAAACTAAATCATATCAAAATCCGAAAGAAATTAAAAATAATCGATTAATTCGTAGTCTAAATTATCGAATCGTGTAGTTCTACATTTTAAGATACATTTTTATCACGCAATTTATTCGAGAGCTTCGATTAATTTGATTTGATAAATATTTCTGTACATTTTACTTAATACTTGACACTTTGTTAAAACTGTATGATTATTTAAAAATATCTAATCAATTGATTATTTCATTCAATTATTCCCATTACCAAGTTGAAGGTTAACCATAGACTATAATAGTGTAGATATCCGTGTGGTTTTTGATAACAAATCACTAAAAGCCGGATGATAACCTATCATTTTTATTTATATAATGTTAAGTTAGCTCTTTTGCTGAGTGTTTCGTACATTTCAAAAAAGTTGAGTAAGTGATGTGTTAAACTGTCTTTATTTAAGTTAGAATCGTTTTATTAAGTAATTACCCTCCGTTTTTTAACTCTTATAATAAACAACCAGCATAATGTATTTGGGACTGCGTTTTGGTCGACAGGCCATTTTGAAAAAAGCTGATGTATGGTTACGATACATGTGCAATGTTTCTAAAAATGAACCAAAAGAACTAGAGTATATCCGAAATATTGGGATTTCAGCACACATTGACTCTGGAAAAACTACATTAACAGAAAGAATCTTGTATTACACAGGTAAAATAGCAAAAATGCATGAAGTTAGAGGAAAAGATAATGTGGGAGCGACTATGGATTCAATGGAATTGGAAAGACAAAGAGGTATAACAATACAATCAGCTGCTACCTATACAATGTGGAAAAATTACAACATTAATATAATTGACACACCAGGTCATGTCGATTTTACGGTTGAAGTAGAAAGAGCTCTTAGAGTTTTAGATGGTGCAGTTTTAGTATTGTGTGCCGTAGGAGGTGTACAAAGTCAAACACTTACTGTTAACAGACAAATGAAACGTTATAATGTCCCATGTATAGCTTTTATTAATAAATTAGATAGACTTGGAGCTAATCCATATAACGTTTTATCTAATATTAGAAGTAAACTGGGACACAACGCTGCATTTTTACAGTTACCAATTGAACAAGATAATAATATTAAAGGAATAGTTGACTTGATTCATAAAAGATCAATTTATTTTAATGGAGATTTTGGTGATGACATTGAGTATGGTGATATTCCAGAGGATATGAAACCATTGGTTGAGGATAAACGTCAAGAGTTAATTGAGCACATTTCCAATGTAGATGAAAAATTAGGAGAAATGTTTCTTGAAGAAAAAACTCCTACTGAACAAGAATTAATTGATGCCATCAGACGAAACTGTATCAATAGATCATTTACACCTGTTCTTCTTGGAACTGCTTTAAAGAATAAGGGTGTTCAACCCTTGTTGGATGCTGTATTATCCTATCTACCACATCCTGGAGAAGTAGAAAATTATGCGATCCGGGAAACTGATGATAAAAACAACCCGGAAAAAGTAATTTTAAATTCTAGTCGAGATGGAAATCTTCCATTTATTGCTCTAGCTTTTAAATTAGAAGCTGGTCGATTTGGTCAATTGACCTATATGAGATGCTATCAGGGTAAATTATCTAAAGGTGATACTATTTACAATTTTAGAACTTCCAAAAAGATTCGTTTATCTAGATTAGTTAGATTACATGCAGATCAAATGGAAGAAGTCAATGAAGTGTATGCTGGTGACATATTTGCACTGTTTGGTGTGGATTGTGCAAGTGGTGATACTTTTGTTACTGATAAAAAATTAAACCTTTCACTAGAATCTATTTATGTTCCTGATCCAGTTGTGTCTATGGCTATTTCACCTGTAAATAGTAAAGATAGGGATAATTTCAGTAAAGCAATTGCCCGCTTCACCAAAGAGGATCCAACTTTTCATTTTCAATATGATACAGACAATAAAGAATCAATTGTTTCTGGGATGGGTGAATTGCATTTAGAGATCTATGCTCAAAGAATGCAAAAGGAATATAATTGTCCAGTAAATTTGGGAAAGCCAAAGGTTGCATTCAGAGAAACTTTAGTATCACCCTTTGAGTTTGATTATTTCCATAAAAAACAACATGGTGGACAAGGACAATATGCTAGAGTTATAGGAGTTCTAGAACCATTACCACCTAATGAAAATACAAATTTAGATTTTGTTGACGAGACATCTGGACCTAATGTACCCAAGCAATTCATTCCTGCTATAATAAAAGGTTTTAAAATGATGTCAGAAAAAGGATTATATTCCGGACATAGAATATCAGGTGTACGTATGAGGTTATTAGATGGTGCACATCATATTGTTGATTCTAGCGAATTGGCATTCATATTGGCTACTCAGGGTGCTATTAAACAAGCATATGAAGAGGCTTCTTGGCAAGTATTAGAACCAATTATGGATGTTGAAGCAGTTGTACCTGTAGAATTTCAAGGTGCTGTAATGGGTCAGTTTAATAAACGTAGTGGAATAATAAGTGGTAGTGATGGATCATCTGAATGGATTACAATTCATGCAGAAGTACCATTGAACTGTATGTTTGGATTTGCTGGAGAATTACGGTCATTGACTCAAGGCAAAGGAGAATTCAGCATGGAATATGTCAGATATTCACCAACTACACCTGAAACTCAAGAAAAAGTAGTGATGAATTATTTAGAAAGTACTGGTCAACTTCAAGCATTCCTTAATTCAAAAAAGAATACTAAATCATAATAAAAAGAAGAATGAAAATTGTATTCATCATTTAATTTTATTTAAAATAAAAGCTGTGTTGACTGAATTTCTTTTTAGTGACAAAAATGTGTATAAATTTGTAATATAACTGTTATAACTTATAAACATTGAATATAGTCGTTTATTAATATTTTTTTTTTTATCTTTAGTGCATTTATAACAAAACTAATATTTTTCTGTTAACCCAACATATATTTAAACATATGTTGGTGAAAAATATAATTTTAATATACATGTATAATATTTGTTGAATATAAATTTTAAATACTTAAATTAAACTGTAAACTTTATGAAGTACATAAGGAACTATATTAATTATATCAAAATATATATTGATGGTACCGAAAACATAATCTTCTGGATGCAGTTTCCACATCAGTCTCTGTAACAATAAATACAAGTTATAAAGTAAATGTACATAATATACATAATTAATGGTTTTATCATTAATAACTAATATAATATTACCTGAGCATCATGTATCAGGAACATTGAAAATAAAAATGAACCAATAGTTGAGTATATGAGTTCATATGTAGTACTTCCCAGTAATATTTGTATTAACACACCAGCCAAAAGTATTGTAAAAATTAGAAGAATACTAAAAGCAAATAACTCTTATTAAATAGAATGTAACCAATATAATATTTAAACAATTGTATAATACTTAAAATTTTAAATAAATAAAAATTTGTATTTATAAATTAGAGATTTAGAATTACCTCTAGGCTGATTTTACCTATGCAAACATTTATGGTAAATTTAATAATATTAGAATTTAGATTAATTTCAAAGACACATGAGCTAGAAAAGGATTGATGCTATTGATGTTTCCAAAATGTAAAAAAAAAAAAAATTACATCTAGTTTTGAAGGTTTGGTTATACCGTGCATAAATAAAAAAAAGGGGGTATCGTTTTCCGTTAATTCACTACCACTATTTATTTATTTATTTATTTTTTTTGTTTAGATTATTATATATTATTTTGATTCTGGGGGCATGAAGTGTGCAATATGTTGTATAATTGTTTCTAATAAATGATTAAGACCGTAATGCTTACGCCACATGTACTCGACCAAGTAACTGTTCAGCATTAGTCAGTAGGTACTCTCCTGCTTTTTATTTTGCCCAAGAACTCTCAATAGTATTAGTGTGAGCCAAATTATTAGGATCTACAAAACTAATGGAATGATTCCCAGTCATGTGTTGAAAAGTTATATCAAGCCTTTGTTAGAAGCACCACTCATCAGTAATTATTGTTGTGGCTGCAGCAACATGTTCAATAATAATTGGAAAAAATGTACATGCTGATCTGTCAAGAACAGGAACTAGAAAAGTTTCTTTGGTTTTCCTACAAATGCCACCTAAAACCCATTAATTTGTTAATAAATTTGGTAGTGGTAGTGAATTAATGAAAAAGGTTCAAAAAGGGTATTACCATCTGTTGATAGAAAAAATTTAAGAATGGTATACTTACCAATATTCAGTTAATGATAACCAAATCCTCTTTGTTTTACTCAAGTATAGCATTGTAACTATGATTGCAACCATAGTAAGTAATAATGTTTGTAGCAGTATAAATAAACCAAACGATGTAACAACGATTCCAACAGTACAAGCTTCTACTAAGGTCTATAATTGAAATTAATAAAGCTAAAAGGTTATATTTTAAGTATTTATATATAATATGTAATATAATGTAATATTTAATATAATGTAATATATAATATATGTGTTACAAATACTTTAGTTATATACTCACAAAAATGGTTAATATTATAAGATTAATTGGATAATGCTTGCGTTTCATGTGTAAAAATATGAGCACCACTACATTCAATATAATTGTTATTGACAGCATATATTCACTGAAAAAATACATTTTTCACTATTAATTGTAAACAAATTGTTTATAACAATTGTAATGTTCTCACAAATTATAGATAAAAAAACGAATTTTTGGAGTAAACAAACAGAAAAATCCCATGAAATTGTAAGCAAGCAGTTGTAGTACCAGAAGAGTGAAAACTTTTCTTAAAAACACTGAAACAATAACAACCAAATATCTACTAACTAAAAAATATTTTTATAAAAATATAAAAAATTACATTGGCATGTTTTAACAAGTTGTTTTTCAGTACTTAAAAAATGGTAAGGAATATTTATTTTTTCTTCATTATTGTTTGTGAAAACAATATGGTCATAATTATCTAATTCTTTACCTGAAAAAATGCAAATAATTAAATTATTATTTTTCTGGTTATTAGAGTAATTGAATTACATTAAGAATAATCTGTAATTAAACCAATGGTGATTTCTAATGTCACAATAATTAATAATTTCAACTATTGATTTCACTAAAGGAAATGGAGTTACACTAAATATAGTTAAATATTTTTTAAAGATTCTTTTTTTGTAATTTTATTTAATTATTCTAATCAATGATTTCATAAAAATAAATTTACTTTTTCAATACCGTACAACCAGAGGCATGTCTAGACATTTTTTTTTGGGGGGGGAGGGGATTCAATAATTTTTACTTAACAGTGGAATACAATAGTCATTATACATCTGTAATCTTATCTATTTTATTCATTTTTTAAATACTTGTTAAAATTTGGTAGGAGGTTGAACCTCTAAATCCCCTTTCCCTTTGGCACACCCCTGCGCACAATATATAAATTTAATAATTATTCTTAAATATTATCATAAACTGAATTTATGTAAGCTAATAATTTTTAATTAATTAGTAACATACTTATACTTATTTTAAAATTATTACCTAAATAATTTCCATCAACCATGGTAAGTCTCGCTAAGAACTAACAAATAATCAGCATAAGCTTCTAAGAAGTTTTTGTCACATCAACAATCTGGAAAATCGAGAAGACATAATACAGTAAAAATGTCAACAATTTGATTAGGTGAATATATTGACTACTTAATCTTTTTATGACTTATGAGTATTACTGTTTGTTACTGATAATTTAGAATATTTTTAACACTGTTATTTACATATATTTATATATGTAACAAATACTTATGTACATATTTACATAAAATTATTATTTTTAACGATGAGTAATTTCGTTCTGTAGCTAAAATCTCATAGCTTGTTTGAAAGTTATATTTAAAAAAACAAAAGAGAAAAATTATGGCATTATTTATTCAAATAGCATACATAAACACTGTCTCCAGATACAAAACTCATGTATAGCAGAATAATATTATTTTTAGTACTATGTTTTGAAAAAGGAGGATAACTAATGACCGGCTTACGTGCACCTATTAAACTAAGTTCACTCGGTGGCACTAATTTGTATGGCACTATAAGGATTTTGATTCCAGTGGCATTGTTGTGTGCTGTTCACAAATAGTACAGATTAACAACAAAATAATATTTGCTAGGTTGTGATAAGTATCTATTTATATCAATTATCAATTTAAATATATTTCGTTTTTAATTCGAACTGGTTAGGTTTAAGAAAGAAAAAAATTACAACAATTTTGTTAAATTAAAATAGTTAATAATTATGTTTTAAATGCAGCAGTGAATGTTTTAGAACAGTTATTCTCGAAGTCAATAGATTAGTAATTTCTGAGGAACTTGGTCACATAAAAATAAAATATAATTACGTAGACGTTAAATGAATGAATAAAAAAAAAAAAAAATTACATAAAACTTAATATTTAACAAATTTAAATTTTTATTATCAGAAACAGTTTATTCACAGTAGCTTGATAAATAGATAAAATCGATAAAATTTTTATCACAAGCTCGGCTATAGATAAAGTTATGAGTATAAATAAGTTATAAGTTATAGTCGTATAATATTCTGGTAATGATTATTCTGTATTATACTTATATCTGATATCTGATAGATAGTGTCGTACCCCTGATATTACTTATCTCGTCTCCTGGTTTTAAATTATCAAATTAAGATTGATGTTTTCCGTTTCTGTGACTGCAAAAATAAAAAATAAATATACACGATTAAAACCAAGACATTTGTGTTTACATTTTAGCAAATTCATTATTCTGGTTTCTTTAGTTTCATTTTATGAATTTACGGCTGTTATTTCAGCGCTTGAATCGAGTTAAAATAAAATGAGTTTTCAACGCTTATTAAATAATATTGTTTCAAAGTCTTTGCCATTTAAATACATAGCTGGTCAACGACGATTGGGTGTACAATGCGTAAGAAATTCGTGTGTAGTTAGCGTTCGAAGTGCTGAACATTTGCAAGTATTTGGGAAAAAATTGTTCCCAGTTTACTCCAGTTTTCCGTCTTGGAAATGGTTGTTTGCCGTCTCGCTTGTGTATGCTGGTTACGATAACCAAAGTGAGTTGTGAAGCACTTTTACTGTCATTGATTTCCGTGAAGTTTTCATACTTTTGATATGGTATGCTAATAATAACTGTCAAAATTGATTTTTTAAAACAATGATATATCAAGAAGAATAATATATGTTCTTTCATAACATTTTCTAGGCTTTTAAATGGGTGAAATTTGTATTGAACCTCGGTAATGCTTATTACTTAATTGAGTATCGATTATCCACATTTGATATACAATTTTTGTTTACATTTATTTTTAGTTTAATTTAATTTTGTTTCATAATTTGTTATATTTTTTTTATGCTTATTTTAATGCAGATATATAATATTTAATTTAGTTGCTGAACTCTTATTAAATATATGTTAAGACATTTATTTGTTGAATAACTTGCTATATGGTCAAAAAAAGTTTTGAATAACTTATTTCTGATTTATTCATCGTATAAGGCTTATTCAGTTATAAGGCTTAGTCAGTATAAGGCTTATATCAGTTTTGAAAAAACAATTACTTTCATTTACCCCTATTCTGTCAAATAATTCCTGTTATCTAGCAGATACATTAGATTGAAAAACCGCTCTTAAAAAAATAAAGGATTCGGTAGTGAAATAAAGACGTTTATTCAAAAAGCAAAAAAAAAAATGACTTTTAAGTTAAATATATATAAAAATGTAAGTATGTATTTTTATTTATATCATTATTTGATTATATACACTAATTGATTATTCTCACCCCCTCAGTCTCAATAAAAGTGGATAATCATTGCTTTGCTGTACTTTCTTTGATATGATACATAATTAACTGAAAATTAACTTTTTTCTTACTTATCATTATAATTATTTTATAAATTCTTATATTTTAATCTTATTTTATTCGGCTTATACATGATATTATGACATGGTCTTACTCATTTTCCACAATGTGAACACCATATATAATATTAACTTAAATATAATTATAGTTTTTTACTATTTAATAGCTTGTATTCTTGGTTATATCAAATTGTGTTTGTTGAATTATTAGTCAAAAGTTACCTTTTTTGGTTATATGTTTGTACATGTGTTTTTGATTATGATGAATGATTTCCTATACTATGATTGAACTATGTCTATTAAATATATATATATATTAAACAATGTCTATGTACTATATTACAGTTTTGAAATAAATTGAATACCTACAAATATAAGTTATTTAAATTATCTATAATTTTATAATTTTAATTTTTAATTTTAATTTAATTTTAGACATATTTGAATTATTAATTCAAGAAAAAGCAGAAGATTTGACTCGGTAATGTTGGTTGCATTAAGTTAATTCATAGTTTTTGTTAATGCATTTAGAAAATATTCAATTGAATTAAAATTTTAGTTTATACATTTTAATAAATTGTTTGTAAAAATGTATACTTAAAGAAACAATTAAAATATCTGCTTTATTTTTCCAGATTTTTAAAAAAAAATCCTAAAGAAGCTAATCAATACCATACATTTGGTTGGGCTCCATTACATGTTGCTGTAGCAAATGGCAAAAACCAACATTTAGAAGTTTTATTAAAATCTGGAGCAGATCCAGATATAAGTGAAGGTTTCTCTAATTCTTTAATTGTTGCTCGAAAACTGGGCATTGACCCTATTGATGGTAAATGTATAATTTTTTTATTCTATTTAATAAAATTAACAAAATTATTTTTATTTTTCATTTTTCAGTTTTATCATCAAGAGAGAAATACTTTAAGGATTTTAATGCTAATGCTTCATTTAAAGGATTCACTGCTCTTCATTATGCTGCATTATTGAATAATACTGAATCTTTAAAAATTCTATTAAAATATGGCGCCAATCCATTTATAAAATCTGCATCCAATCATAGACCAATAGATTTAGTTTCGGACTTTGAAATTTATGAACTACTCAAAGAATATGAAAAAAATGTAAGTTATGATAATCTAAAAATATAACACATCATAAAGTGTAGGTATTTAGAAGTTCTGATTGTCTAAGTGAATATGTATTCTATACTAGTAATAACTTAAAAAGTCTAATCTAATTTGATAATTAAAGTATATTATATTTTGATAAACTATAAACTTTATTTGTTTTATTAACAATATATTTATGTATTGTAAATGTTTTTAAGTATCATTTAACAATTATTGTTATAAAATTAAAAATTATTGCTATACATTTTTATATTTTCTTATACTGTTATGTGTATATATAATATTGCAACTTCTTAATTCTTCTTACTATTTTATAAGATAGGCAAACTTTAAGTATATTTTATGAATAATATAAACTTTTCAGTTTGAACAAATTAAAAAAAAACGTGATGCAGAGTACCGAAAAAAATTTCCTTTGGAATTGCAACTGTCAAAGAATATTGTTGGTCAAGAAAATGCAATTAAAGTTGTCTCTTCTGGTACTGTATTCATCTTATCCGTTATTGTACATTCTAAGTTATAAAAATGGAATCATTTTTTAGCCATCAGGCGTAAAGAAAACGGTTGGACAGATGGAGAACATCCTTTAGTTTTTCTCTTTCTTGGTTCATCTGGTATTGGTAAGACTGAGTTGGCTAAACAAGTTGCTAAATATTTGCACAAAAATGATGTAAATAGTTTTATTAGACTTGACATGTCCGAGTATCAAGAAAAACATGAGGTGTGTAAAAAATGTACAATTAATTTAAACTAAGCTAAGATGTTTATTAAAGTGATAAATTATTTATGTTATGTTTTTTTATATATTATAAACTAAAATTATTTTCAGAACTCCAAAAATATATACTGTCATATGTATTAATTTACTTTGTGTTATAGGTTTCAAAAATGATTGGTTCCCCACCAGGTTATATTGGACATGATGAAGGTGGCTATCTGACTAAACAACTAAATAAAAATCCAAATTCTGTAGTATTGTTTGATGAAATTGAAAAAGCTCATACAGATGTATTAACAATATTGTTACAGTTATTTGACGAGGTAAACTTATATTTATTAAAGTAAATCAATATTTTACTATTTTAATCTTTATTTAAATCCTTTAAACGTTAGTCGCTATTCTTTTGGTATTACTTCAATATTGCTGTTAATGAAATATCATTTAAATTTTTAAACTGCAAAAATTATTAAAAACAAATTTTTTTTGGTGTAGATTAAGTTTAAAAATAACTTTGCCTGTGTCATTTAATAATAAATATTAATAATGATTATAATTAATAATAGTTATTAGATATTAATATAAATTAATTACACATTTATCAATCACTAATTTTAATTTGTTTTTTTAAAATAATATATACACACACCAATTTACAATTTGTTTCTAATGTATATTGAATAGGTATATTCTTTAGGGAATGAACATATTTAAATAAATAATTAAAAAATATGTTTGTATTCAAGTCATCGGTTTTTAACAGGGACGTTTAACTGATGGAAAAGGAAAAACTATTGAATGCAAAAATGCTATATTTATTATGACTTCAAATCTAGCTAGTAATGAAATTGCTGAGCATGCTTTGGATCTAAGAAAAGAACAACGTGAAAATAGATTAAGAGAAGACTTAAGTAAGAAGATAAATTATTTTCATGGATTGTTGAAATCATTTTTTATTCTATATATTATATATTATTTATTCTATATTTTTAGTATTATCTGAAGATAAAGTTCAAAAACATGAAGATGGTGAAATGTTCATGTCAAATAATTTCAAAAATAAAATTGTAAAACCTATTTTAAAACGTCACTTCAAACGAGATGAGTTTTTGGGTCGAATTAATGAAATTGTATACTTTTTACCATTTTCGGAAACTGAATTGAAAAATATTGTACAAAAAGAATTGGAACATTGGAAAGAATTGGTATGTCAACAATTTTTACTTAAAAATGGGATTACGATTATTTTAGTTAGTTTGTAATATTCAATCCAACAAATAGTTTTTTCTTACACAAAGATCCAAAAAATTTTTATTGCTTCCTCAGAATTCTAAAGTTAAGAATATAGTGTTATGATTAGATTCCGTCTTATTAAAATTTAAAGCAATTTGACAGTTTCTTTTTCAAAATTAATTTTAAGGTATTTTTTGGGGCTTTTAATGTTCTATGTATATTATTTTTATTATTTATGAAATGAGTTTTAAGTGAAAATTGTGTACTTTGTGTTTTAAATTTTACAAAATTTATTTTTAAATTTCTTTTGTTAAAATTTTTTAACTATATCATCTATTGAACTAAATTGTATATTATATATTATTACTTGATGAATAATGTTTATGTTGTTAACAACTATGTTTCTTAATAATTTATTATAATTAATATTTATAGTAAATTTTTCTCTTTTTATGCAAAATTAAACTATTACCATTGATTTTAGAATATACAATTCTAATATTAAATAGTTTAACATTAAATATTCTAAAATCAATGCTATTACTAGTTACTTGTTTATTACAAAAGATAATTAAAAATTGATTATTTATTTATTAGAATAAGTTTTGTATTTCATTACTGTCCAAATAATAAAACATTTTATTTGAATAATTGTAAATGTATTCAGATTTAAAATATAGTTTTAAATGATCCTAAAGTATTAATAATTATAGACTATAATAGAAACTAGAAATGTATATTACTTATGTTAGGCAATCATATAATTTTTATATCTTAATATTTTTTTTTTTAGTTATTACAAATTATAATAAAAAATTTTAAATTATCAAGGAAAGATATTATTTGACTAGATTATTTATTTATTCATGTTTTGTTTACAGGCCTTAAATAAACACGGAGTAAATATTTTTTGGGATAGCGCAGTCGAACACGTAATAATAAGCGCGTACGATGTAAACTACGGTGCCAGATCTATTAAACATGAAGTTGAAAGATCTATAGTGTCTCAATTAGCAAAGGCTCATGAAAATGGGGAGATCAAAGAGAACTCTGTTGTAAAAATTGGAGCAGATCTGTCCAAAGGCGAACACGGCATAATCTCTCTGAAAATACTGCCCAATTAAATGTTGATTAAACCTTCTGAATTTAATTTGTTTGTGCTATTATTATTTTGTATGTAACCATTTCTTTTCTATAAGATACGAATAAAAATGTTGTTGATTATTTGCATAATATAGTTTTATTTTAATGTTTTGGCAGTTTTGCATACAACTGTACTCTCATTCTTCGCGCAAATAAGCGCAACAGTAAAACCAATTGTGATAATTACCAAAATTCTGTAATTAGGTCGGTGACAGTACGAGAAACTCTTATCTACTCTTGCTCATCCTCTTCTGTTAATTGTGCACATACCAGCTTTATCATGTATTATATAACTCATGATTAATGTATTTTCTATTCCTATTATTATTGTCAAAAAAATATTTATGGCACCATACTTTCTATTACTCAAATCACACTTAAAAGATAGAACCGTTTTCAGTTACCAATCGTCGTCATCTAGTCTTCAAGTAAATAGTAAGTTAGTTTGTAAGTTGTGGTCTGATTGTTTAGTATTAGTCCGATTATATGTGAACCCTGTGCGTCATTGCACCAGACCGGATCGATCACAGATGTATATAGGTACATACTTCATAAAGCAGCCGTTTCCGAGGAAATTTAAATGAAAACAATAATTAATGTACCTAATTGTGTACATAGAATTGGGATTGTACTAGTCGCCTCTATAGCTCTTATTTAATATCATTAATGATAACAAAACAATTAATTACATGAATGTACCTAACTAACACCTATGCATAATAATAACAAAACATATAATTTGTATAATATGATGCATACATATAAAACAGTATATATAAGTTATAATGATATAAAAGTATAGGAAAGAAGGACGCGAATTGGTTATGAGGCTCATTTTGAAAACTTCCGGTGTCCCGGTAGACCATTATGGGTCTATAAATATATATATACTGGACGAATAATTACACAAGTATAATTTTTTAGAATTGATGAGTTATTATATTACTTATACTGTGTAAGTTATACAGTAGTGTATTTTCAAACTTTTTTTGTGTGTGTGTGGGAGGGGGGGGGAGATTGAATTTTTCTAAAAAACAAGCGATTTCGTAATATTATAAAAAATATGTATAAGGTGTGAATTAATTATTTATATTTTTTTATTATTATTATAAATACAAATTAAGAGTATTTGCTGTAACCACATGATATAAATTAATGTTCTATTTCTCTGTACATTTTTAACAAATCTTCTTTGGCTTTGAAGATTTTTTCATCAGGAGGGGTAGGGTTTGAGACCTGGGAACTTCCCCAAAAATACGCTAATGAACTCACACATTCATATTTCACATAGAAACGTTATTATTTTTTTGTTTATGCATAATTTCATACGAAATTCCACTAATTTGTCATACGATCGTCGTATATTTATTTTATTTTTAGTCCACAGCGCAGTATGATTGTAAAGTACTGATTGTAAAGTCTGCGTAAGACTGTATGGGTATTTGTTATTTGTACACCGAAAAAACTGAAAAAATATTTATATAATGTTATACTATAACTTAATAAAGGCAATATAACTAAATTACAGTTCGACTAATGCTTCCGTTATAATTAACACGTAACATAATTTTGACGTGTTTCTATAAAAAATAAAATTAAAATAAAAATAAAAATTAGATTAGCTATTGTGTTAAATTTATTTGAGCTTATAATATGTTCATTTTTTTTTCAATTACACTCGTTTACCTACACAGATGATGCGGACGATGCTGCTGCTTGCCAAAAAACATAGTTTATCGGAATCTTGCTCCTTTCCGTGCCGATCTGCCAAACAAAGAATACATAAATATCATATCGAATGTCGGGAAGTGGAAAACCGTAAAATATCGATTCCTACGCGCAATTTGTACCTATGTTGCAAGTTCGACGCGTACATCCACCTAATAGCTTGGTTGATTGTAGCCGTGCTCTACTGTTCTACATGCATCAAACACCCGGGTACAGGATCTTGAAATCCGACGGTTAGACGATGGCAGTTTTCAGTGTCTGCAAACTCTAAGATTCCACCGGTGCATCCATGCCAAAACGTAGTCATCGTCGATGTCCTGTAACTTTCCCCCCGGTCCGACCGAATATCTGATTGCCGTTCGTTCGCCGTTATTCCATGCCACCCGGTCAATTGCGTGGTTATAAACGAGTACTCCAAGGACTACGGGAACTACCAGGGTCTTCCGGTGCTCGTTGGGCACGAGTGATTTTTTTATTTTCTTTACCGAAAATGAAAAACATTTGATTTTAAATGGGCCTATTATATCCATAATTCCAAATAATACGGACTAACTTCAAAGTTTATAGTATTTATACTACAAAGGTAAAACACTTTTTAAAACACTAGAAGAAATATTGATTATAGAGACTGGCGGATTATGTATAACATATACAAAGTACAATCAGCTATAATACAAGTGTCAGACAAGTCTGCAACAGCCAAAACCAGAAAATGAGTAAAACAAGGATGTCTACTATCACCAAAATTATTTTATATTTTTGTAAAACAATCTTACAATAAAATTAAAGAAACACTCGCTAGGGACAAAATTGGATTGATAATAGGAGGAGAATTGATATCATTCCTAAGATTCGCCGATAACGTAGCTCTTTTTGCAAGTATTGAAAACGATCTGAAAATAGCGTTAGTAGAAGTGGCAAGATGTTTCCAATAATATTACCTTAAAATCAACTGTAACAAAACCAAGGTAATTTTGTGCCAAAAAAATAATCATATTCTTCGATTAAGAATTAAAATTGATAACCACACTCTTGACGAAGTAAAAGTTATAGATATCTAAGTAGTATAATTAGCCAAGATGGAAAATGTAGCAGCGAAATAAAATCAAGGATCGCCCAAGTAAAGATAGTATTCATAAACAAAAGAAACCTACTGTGTTCTAAAAAAATGAGCATATGTATAAAAAAACGGCTGATAAAAGTATATGTTTGGAGTGTCGCACTATACGTATGGGAATTATGGGTATTGAACAAAGCGGAACAAAAGTTCATCTAAAGTTTTGAAACATTTGGTGCTGGAGAAGAATGCTGCGAATAAGCTGGACAGAAAGAAAACCCAATGAAATTGTATTAAAACGAAATAAATGAAACCAGGAAAATACTTAATACCATTATAGAAAGGAGGTGGAATATGATTGGCCACGTCCTAAAATACGAAGAAGAGTTTCTGTATACTATAATAGAAAGGAGGATAAATGGCAAGAAAAATCGAGGACAACCAAAAACATCATACATCAAAGAGATGTTATCCGATGCGAATCTAAAAAACTGCAAGGAATTGAAGAGGTTAGCTAGCAATAGAGATAAGTGGAGAAATTACGGGAAACTGCAAAACCAACCTTAGGGTTGATACTAAAAAAAAAAACTGAAAGTTTTTGAATTTTTATTCAGAGATTTTTAACTTACAGACTTTATAAATGCTGTTCCACTGATAACTTTTCTATAAAATATAAATAATAATAATAATAATAATAATAATAAAGAATTTGTTTTTATTCATTTAATGTTTTTATTATTTTTTAATTGCATTATTGATTATGACATTATTATATAATATTAGTTCTGAATATCAATTCTTTATCTTCGTCGATTAGTAAAACAAATACTAATACAATTTCAAATAATGTTCAACATTTTTTGTAACAACTAACATTTTCGACGGCAGCTATTTTCCTTTCAAAATCAGATACCGTTTTCCTCCAAAGTACATTTTGCTCAAAAAAAAAATAAAAAAAAATATAAATAAAAGATTTAATAAATCTTGACCGTTTTTATTCACTTTATGTTTTCCTCAAATAAGGAATTTTTAGCAAAAATAAGTTATGTTTATGCTTAATACAAATTAAATAATTGGCAAAAATGTATTTATATGTCAAAAAGATTGTTTAGATAGGAATCTGTAGGAATGAATAATTTTTTAAAAACATAAATATTAGTCAAGTTAATTATCATTTTACTTTTGTTCGGTGGTCTTTAAAAAAATTTTTTTTATATATCCTTCTTAAAGATATCAGTTTGATTTCGTTTCACAATGGATTAATTGATTAACTAATGGAGTAATCACATGAATATATTTGTTTTTTTCTTTAAAATCTAAATAAAACGACTTTCAATAAGACTTATGTTAAAATGTTATCAATTGTTACATTCACTTTATAATACGGTTACAGCACTTATGTCGGCAAAATATTTGAATGTTTGGAGAAAAATAAACCCGTTTATTTATAATTTATAGTATAATATTAATAATAATTTTCTGAGCTGTTTATAATTAGTTCTCCACATATATATATATATTTTTTTTAAAAATGTCGATAAAATAATTTTGACATTACCAAAAGTCTTATAAATGTAATATAATATTTCCCGTATATATTTAACACTGACCAATGAAAAAAATTATAAATGCACCTGGGTACTGTGGGGCATACAAAAGAATCATTTGATGGGCGCAGACATGTACCAGTTTATGCTAGCTGGACCCTGTTCAAATGTTGGTGTGCATTACTGCCATTATGTATTTAAACGGCTATATATATATATATATATATATAAATGTCATATAACAAAAAAAAAAAAAAAAAATTTAAAAACTGGAAACGCCAATTAAAAAAAAATGGTTTGTTCAAACGTGTCCAATATGTCCAGATTATCCAATGTCATATGACGCATGAATTTAAATTATTTTAAACTATTTTTTTAAACAATCGTATAAGGATGGACATATCTTAAATTAAAAATCGATCGAAAACCACATGAAATACAATAATGTAAAATAGATCACCATTGAGAAATGATTACACTTTCATTAAGATTAAGAACGCTGGAGATGTTCCGCTTTCTCCAAGTGTTGTGCAGCATATGTTTGGAACGCGAAAATAAGGACAAATGAAATAATAAACCCTTACACGATCAATCTTATCGAACAGGTCATACGTTTACGTTTATACGTATTGTATTGTATTTATATATTATATATAACCAATAATAACAAATCGGTGTGCGTATATATATTATATATAACTATATATGTGTGTGTGTGAGTGTGTGTATGTGTGTGTATGAAACACCTATAAACGTGTCCTCGAAATTGTCGTTTATATATATATATATACACACACACGCGTGTAAATCTGCTGCTGAACGGAAAAATCGAGTAATAAGAAAATTAAGTGGTAGCACGGGGAAAAGAAATTGAAACAGGAAAATGCTTCTAGGGAAATGTACACCGTTGTTGGCGAGAATTCATTTTGCAGGGTGAAAGGATCGGTACAGGTGCAACAGCGTTTCCGTTATCGTTTTTCCCCACCCCGTTCTTTCTTGTTTTTTCTTGTTCTTACACGGCACGGACGGGCGGCAACCGCGCGCGTTTATTGAGCATGTGCCGTGCATTCCTATGCATACGTACAGACGTACATGACGTTTGAAAATGCGAGTTTACATGTTATACATGTTTACCCTGTATAAAGTTTTACTGTATACGCTATACGAACGAGCCATAATACGAGGAGGACCAAGAGGAGTGGATTTTTCCGCACGCTCCGGTGTTGTGCTTGTACCATGAAGAAAGGTGTCGCACAACGGAACGAATTGTATACACACAAACATAAACGCACGTAACGCGCGTAAAACTTGATCAGACGGTAAATCGAGCGGGAAAAATGTATGAAGAAATAACCGGAGTCAACTGCACGTGAGAGAAATAATGATGTATATGTGCTTGTGTGTGTGTGTGTGTGTGTGTGTGTGTAAGGGTACTCGGATGGAAATAATATCGTTGGAAAATAATTTGAATAAAAATTTAACTAGATAAATGTGGTAGGGGAGTAGTGATCGTATTAATATTTTACATGTGGTGTACACGTAATATATAGATGTACATGAATCTCTGTAGATTATTAATTGTACACTTATCTCAGGACACATGTTTTAACGTATTGGATTTCAAGAGATTTATAATTCTGAAAGTGAAAAATATATAATATTAAACTCTTCACGATACTTTTTAAATATTTTACATTCCATAGTATGCTATAGTACCTTCTAATAAAATTATATTCTCCAAATATTTGGTGCAAAATCTTTTATACAGAAGATCCAGTAAAATAGCTTCAACTTTAAAAATGAGTGTTATATATCTAGCATGTGCAATATTTAAACATATATTTAATAAAATATAAATACCATAATGAAATATTCTTTAAAAAAAATATATATTATATTTTATTTAAGAAAAATCATAAAATAAAAAATAATACCATTAAACTATATAAATATTTTTGTGATGTTAATACAAATAATCTAGAAACGTTTTAATACGACCCAAAATAAAATGGAGTTTTTATCCAAAATGCATAAACTATAATTTATAATAACAGATAAAAAATTCCACCTACAAAAATCAGCTACTCGCACTACTCGCATAAACAAGCCATTCGTCAATGACCTCAGTTATTTTTTCAGTTTCTATCAGAATTGCAAAAGTCTTAGATATAAACTACATGCAATATTATTTGTAATATACCTAGTTTTAATTATACTCGTATATTCCTACCTTTAATAGAAACGTGGTTACCCAATTATATATCTTTTTGTGAATAAGAATTAAATTATTAATTTAAACATAGGTAGGTGTGAAAGAAATAATAAAATGAATACTAAACTTAAAATATGAGATGGGGTTTTCATCGATATTCTAACCTCCAATAATTCCATCAAATATCTATTAGTTTCAGCCCAAATAATATTAATTATATCGTTTCTGCATTTCTTTGTACACTTCCTCTTATCCCACTACTTTCTATAAAATATTTATGAAAACTATCGTGTCTCTAGTTCACGTATATCAAAATTATACATTTACTTTTTGTAAATAGGAATAATATTTATTTCTCTCTAGGAGTGTATTATGAACCATATGATTATTCCCCACCCTACACCGCTTGAAGTTTATTAGCTTATCCGATCAAAGTGTATTAGCAAATTAAATTTCCTTAATAAACATATTAGTGGTTTCATTGATACATCAAAACTCCTTATAGATGTTAGTTTTATGATTCATGTTAGATCTTTCAGATTATTTACTCCTTACATCGTTTTTCTACATCGCACTAACTATAGTCGTAATCCATCGAATGATACGTTGATTAAGTTAGATCTTCTCTAGTCTATAATATTTCTTCTATTTTGAATGGGATTCTTAAATTGATGTACAATATATTTTAAAGCTACTGTATCTTGGGCAACCACTCTCAATGTACGTAAAATACAATTAAAATAAAATATTCAATAAAAATTCACATATATGGTTTTTTAGATTTGGTGTAAAGGATATAGTTGAGTTTTTAAAAAAAAAAAAAAAATATATTTTACTTAAAACCATTATTATATATAGTATGTCTTTACATGCATTAATATTTGTCCTTTTAGGTGTATAATTTCATAAACATTGAAGTTTTTTGGTTATGTACGCTTGTATTCTGTAATTTTTAAGCTTTCGTAGTATTTGTGTCACTGATATTTATTAAATAAATACAAATTTAACATATTTTGTTTTTAATTGATAGCTATTAAATTATAATATTAAATTTTTAACTATGGTAATTTTAGAAGATTATATGTTACATTATATGTATTCATACATAGATGAGAAAATATCAAAAGACTTTTATTTGTTAGATATGACTGTATTTATACATATAATAGAATTATAAGTGTAAGTAGATACTCGTAAATTAATGCATAGTACATACGCGTTATAAGCAAAAGAATTGAAACTATATATTTTTGATAGTAATATTATGCATAAAGGCTAATTTAAGTATATTTGTATGAATAAAGGTATGTATGCTTATTTGTATAAATTATTGGCATTTGAACTCAGTAAGAAGGTAAATTTGGAGTATCGAAAAATGAGAAAATATATTACAGTTTTCGAGTGCTTCATGTAGTATTTTTTGCACCATTTACATTTACTGCGTAACGTGGCCATCTACTTAAAATTCGCATTTGTCAACTTAACGCGATAAGGAAGTATGCATAATGTATGTAAATAACGTTAAGAATAGCTGTAAAGGAAACTATACCCATCATACGAATTTACATATACATATTATAATACTTATTATTATTTTTCTTTCTAAAGTACAATATTTATATTGTATACATGTTAATCTTACCTGTCAGTGTCGGAGGACAAGTAGGATATCATGATTTTTCCAGAAAGCCTATTACAATTTTAGCGGTCACTCCGCATTTTATTATTGAAATTCTGTTAATCAATTATTTGTATACATTTAATACAAAATAATATACATATGTAAATGCAAAAATAAAAGGACTATCATATAAATAATAATATAGAAAAAATTCAGCCCACTAAGTGAATGGTTTACTTAAAAATTATAAATATTTGGTTGAAAGCTGTAACTCGTTAATGTTATTTCATAGTTCTACTATTGCAAAATCTTTGAAAAACATGTTTCTGTATATATATATATATATATATTATAGTTACACATAATATAATTATGTTAACTTCATAAATATAATATGTAGGAAATATATTGTACTCGGAACGATATTGTTGATACATCTTTGACAAACTGTGAAATGTTGAGAATAGGTTTAGTGCCATACAATATGATAATTTAATTTCAATATGATATTCAGAATATTTTAATTATGTAATTATATATAGTATATATATATATATATATATATATATATATATTATGAGCATTTTACCATCGATAATTTAAAAAGTGTATTTGTTTAACCGAATCAAATTGTCTATAGAATAATTTTTCCAACAACGTGACACTTTATGGCTGCATTCATAAATTTAAAGGTTGTACTTTTCAAATATCGATTTTTTTCTATATATTATAATAATTCCAACAATTGTATCTAGCTTTGTTTTTTTTTTTTTTTTTTTCATTTTTGGATACTTTAACAACTTTTTATAACTATATACTTATTTTATGATTATGTATAATAATTTTCGTAGTGAGTGATTCCAAAAAACAAAAAAAGTAACACCATGAATCATAAGGACAGAATTCGTCAGACGTACTGTATAATATTAGTTAAAAATATTTAATTCTAGATAACTATTTCAATTAATTTCCATAACGAGTACAGTTTAATTAATATATATATTATTTTCCAGAAACACGTTTTTTGCAATTTTCTTACTTTTCAGCAATGGAAATTATTTTAAATTCGGGGCACTTTTAATATATTGTTGATCTATATTTACATGAAATTTATTAAATAATTCACGCGTACATGTTATTATTGCATTATTTTAATTTGTTTCTTTTAATATATTAAATAAATACAGTAAAATATGTCTACACATTATGTCCACTTAACACTATTTTAATGGTAACAATAAAGATTGACTATAATATATTGACAATATTGTAATAAAAATCAAAATAAAATGTGTTGACAAAAAGTATTTTTATTTCATACTGGATGTTTAATTTTCATTCTTAAACTAAATTTTTAACATAATATATACATACCAATCACTTAAGGTGATACATGAAAGACAAACAAATATTATTTGCTTGTATGTTTAACGTTTAGATTATTATTAAGTTAAATATAAAACCATCGTTATATAATTTACGATGAAATCAGAAAATGTGCATTTTTTCAATGAAGTGCTTAAACTAGTAGTATTAATATTTTTTATAATGTTTTGTAATTCCATTTTTTTTTTTTTAAGTGAAATTTTAAAGTATTCAGATTTATTTATTTATACTCGTATACATACTAATGGCAACAAAATAAATATTTCCTATGTCACTCGAACTCTCTTGGCTGAAAAAAAAACAAACAAACAAACAAACAAGTAAATATATTTATAATATTATCTCCGGAAGAGATTGATAGGATAACAGAATATAATCGTATATGTAGATTGGATGCAACGGACTTTATATTAATATTGCATTCAATATAACTTTATATTGTACAAACAAGAATATTCACTACGAGGGTGTTTAACATCAACAACAACAATAACAATAATAATAGTAATAATAATAGGAAAAAATTACGTATACAATCAAAACAAGAATCAATATTGTGTTGCATAAATTATTATATGACATAGATCGGACCAATATAATATATATACAGCATACTCATGAACGAGATGATTAACGCGGTAAGCTCATCTAAAAATATGACTAGAGGACGTATTTTTATGTATTATTATCGTATTTTGGATGCCTGTTTAAAGTATTTTTTACGTAAATATCGAGAGAATTAGCAACGCCGTAATGATATTATAATATCACGAATCAGATATCGTTGTCGAAATATCGTTTAAGACTTCAAGTTTTGCTGATATTTCACATCTCTCGTATGTGTATCAATCACTGGACGACCGTTAACCAAGATCTAAACAATTACTATTTAATGATACACGTGAGATTAGATTAAAATTAATTTATGCTTTATAACACTGTGCGCATATTACTGTTTTGTTTCTTTGATTGAAAATACTAGGTTCATCGAATGCTGTGATTGTATATACAGGGTTCTACTGGAAGTTTACAAAATATTAAATCGACACTGTATTCCATAATTGTATTATTTTTCTCCTTTACTTTAAATCGGACAGAATATTCAAATAAAAAAAAAAAAAAAGTTATTGTTTATTTTATTTGTTTTTTATTAATTTTTTTTTAAATTTCTTGGTTTTTTTTCAACTTTTCGGTGATTGGTACGTAGTATAATGTTATTATTTGACTACTGTTAAAATGTTGTCTAATACTGGTTTATTTATACGACTGTTGTTTTATGCCATGAAATATTATTATTTTTATTTGAGATGATTTGTTTTGATAATTTTGTTTTTATGGAGACATGTTAACTTAACCTGAAATTTTCCAGAAAAATAATTCTCTATCTAAGTGTCTGGGTCCAGGAGTCTATAATATATGCAACTAAATCTAGCTCTGAATTTCCATATTGTTATTGCATACCCATGGTCATACGACCATGGGTTTTCATACCATAGGCTTCCTTATAATAAAATATATATTCGCTCTCTATATTTTACAGGGGTGAGGACGGTATCAAATAGGATGGCCTAAATCAATTAAATATGATATAAATATAATTTTTCAGTAATTACGTACATTATTATATACAACATTATCTTATGTAAATGAATTTCCAGTTTTTTTTTATTTATTTCCACTCGAATTTGCATTGATAATACACAAACATCAGTAACATTTCAATACATCTCGACTACTGTAGACATCTTAAATCAATAGATGTTGTTTCGGGACCTTGTTTTAACGTAATATTGTGTTATACTATTGCTGCGTTTACGACAACATTTACGTAAGAGTTCAGGTTTTTATAATATTCTAATCAGTCATGGTACCCGATCTGAACTTATTAAATCTAATTAACTTTTTTGGACTTTTAAATGTTTTTAACAGGAATCATATTAACAGTTAGTTTCAAACATGTATATTTGTACTATTGGCGATTTACGCTATCCAATGGCTTTTATGGATGAAAAGTTTTTTTTTTTTTAATACGTACCGTGTCTGAAATATATAACACATGGTTTGGTTTTATTTAAAACGAAAAGATAAAGGATTAACAGAGTTTTGATTTGAAGATTTTTCGCCGCTGTTTTTTTCTTTCTTTTATTTCAATGTTGGAAATTGGCTAACGTAATTGAGCAGTTTGTTTTGACACGAGAAGATAGATCGTTCGCATTATTAAAATAATATTCAACATTATAACAATTTGCATACAAACGGTTTCTTGTACGAATAAGATTCAGAATTCTAAAACAATAAGTAAAAATAAAACAAGTACATATCGTTGTTGAAGATTTTAAGTGATTAACAATAATCATATAATTGTCAATATTTAGCACCTAATACAAAGAAAATAACAATAAAGATCTATACGTTTCACTATAAATATATTCATATGTAGGAACTACAATTTAGGAGAGTTATAACGACAATATTATTACCAAGATAAAACATGATACAATTTGGCACGTGTGTACATGGTATTATACTCGTATAAGTAAAGTTATTTAAAAAAAAAAAAAAAATAATAATAAAAAAAAAAATACATAATCATAAAATGTTCTTAAAATTACGTATTATATTATACAACGCGTTTTTAGCGTATAGGATTAAAACGTTCGAATAAAATCGAAGCGTTCCACCGTTATTATTTAGGTGTAAATCATTAAATCTATCATATTGCATATATATAGATACAATTATTATATGCAGTTATGAATTCCTGTAATAAAATTAAAATATTGTACATAATGATGTATTGCAATTACGACAGCCGAGAGAACGCGTGAATTTCGGAAAGATGGGAAGCGTTTTTTTTTCAATTTTTACAAAAACACCCACGCTTCCGATCGACGAGATATGAATTGTGTACGAAACAAAAAGTGGTCTATATTTTAACACTGTAGCTCGCTGTTTTTTTTAAATATATACGTATTGGTAACCCGAGTGGACGGACGATATATTATCATACCGAATAAATTATGTTTGCACTCATGATGGTGACTAATGTAAAAGTGTAAGAATTGATTAAATAATTTCTTTGGTACTGTTGATTTTATTAATATCGGTGATTTGTGGATTCGAAATGTAATTTTTTTTGCACGTATGATGCGCATATATGTGCATGTGTTCGTTTCAATACGTTTGTAGATAGTGTCATATGAAAATGTGTTCGGGCAGTTGTAAACAATTGCAAAAATAAAAAAAAATACGACACGTACGTGCTGCAAAATTGTAATTTTCCGTCGAAAAGAAAACTCTACTCGTATTATTCGTTTACCATTGTCCGGATAAATTTGATATATAACAAAAATGGTCAGCGAGAAAAGATTCGCGAGCCGCTCAACATATAAATGAATATGGAAGAGTTTAAATAAAAAAAAAAATCATATTTAAATAATATCAAAAACACTGTAAATTTTTTTTAATGCCTTCTATAAATTGTAATTTAATAAAATATTTTATTTTTTTAGATACATAAATTCATTTGAAAAAATTTTTTTTTTTTTAAATGTTTTGTATCTTACGAAAAAATGCGAGCCGCAAGAGTCTATGACACAAGTCGCGGCTTGGCCATCATTGGTATACAATACATGATATAGAAGTTTGGAGCAATGTACGGGTAAATTTATATATATAATCTCTATTGGTATCCTACCTAACCATACTTATGAATAATATATCTATACATATATGTATATATATATATATATATATATGTATATGTATAATATATTATATATATAAATATATAATAATATATGTATACATATGTATAATTTCTTCTGTATTGTAAATCATATACAGCTTTGATGGAGAGGGAATAGTAAGTGGGAAGTATTATTGAAATGCTCGTTTTGGAACAGGACAATACATTTTTTTCGTTTTGCTAGAAGTTAATTTTGTATTGTATATTTCATATTTAAAGCGACTGTTCTTGTTGAAAACATGCAGTTCTCATACTTGGAAACAAGCAGAAAATGGTCATTATTCTGTAGAAATACAGTTTTATATTTAAATCGCTATTATTTGTTAACTTATTTCCCACTCTTGGTGTAAAGTCGACGCGAAGAAATTTTCCACAACACTGTAAAGCACTATATAATGTAAACATAAATTGTAATGAGAAACACCGTAAACGTAGGAAATAAGGAATTCGGTTATACAAAAAAAAAAAAAAAAAAAACAATAACGCTACACAGTCAAAAAGAATTATTATGATAATGTATCATATGGGCTTAGACGCGATGTTCGTTACGGCACTACGGTAAACCTGTTAAATGAACCGCAGGGCCGACGAGAGGATGGGGCAGTGAGGGATAGTGCCTCGGGATACGTCGTCTCAGCCTTTTATACAAATTATTTCATAATATCATTCGTCGTAGCATTAGATGCGAATTTGAACATATTTATTACACCGAAGTAATGTACAAGTGGTATGTATACCATTTGCTTCGGTGTAAGCAAACGAGGCCTGGAACCGATCAGCCCCGAGGCCCTAGAAAGTTCTCGCCGGCCCCGATGAACCGCCGTGGCGAACCGTCCAGGGACGATCGGAGACTTCGGGAAACCGAGACGAAAGGACGTGTCTCGGGTCGCGGGAATTCAAATGGGCACCGAGGGAGGAGGGTACGCGCGATCGACGGTAGGACTGTGCGGACAGGTTCAGGACGGCGGTCGCGAGCCGAGGCGAGTATCGGTCGGGGGCGCATGGCGGCGGGAGGTTACGGTGTTTCAGACGAGATACTCGACGGCGAAACGAGGTATGATGACGACGTCGCGTAGCCGATCGGGAGACAGTCAGATGATGTTCGTGTCCTGGTCGGCTTCGATGATGATTTTTTCGGACGAGTTGAGCCGCGACTGACGGAGCGACGCCACCGACGACCTGGGACTGGTGGCCGGCAGAACGCCGCTGCCGCCACCGTAGGGGCTAGTCGCGGCCGCTTTGCCGTTCTGCTTGACCGCTGTGGACGCGGTGATGACGGCCGTGACCGAGGCGGACGACACGAAATCGCAGCCACCGCCACCAAAGCCGCCGCCTCCGCCACCACCGCCGCCGCCGCCGCCGCCGTAGCCGCTTCCGGCGGCCTTCCGGTGGCGGTGGTGGTGCCGGACGGACGCGTCCGAGCTGAGCACCACGGACCGGTAGCCCTTGCAGAAGCACCAGTCGGGGTAGTGGGTGGTGAGTATGCGGCGGAACGCGTCCCGGAACTCGGTGTTGAATATCGAGTAGATGATTGGGTTGAACGCGGAGTTTGAGTAGCCGAGCCACGTGAGCACCTTGAACGCGGCCTCGGGTATGCACGTCTTGCAGAACGCGGCGATGATGTTGACGCAGAAGAACGGCACCCAGCACAGCAGGAACGTGCCCATGATCACGCCCACCGTGATGGCCGCCTTGTGGTCGCTCACGTGGTACGGCGACGTGTGGTGGTGCACCGCGGTCAGCGTGGTGGACGCCGCGTTGGCGGTGGCGGTGGTGGTGGTGGCGGCGGCGGCGGCGGTGGTCAGCGGCCGCGTGACCGCCCGGATGCTCTGCACGTGCTTCTGCGCGTAGCAGTACAACCGGCAGTAGATGCCGATCATCACCACGCACGGTATGTAGAAGCTGATGGACGACGAGATGACCGCGTACGTGGGCGTCAGGTCGAGCGCGCACGTCATGTACTCTGTGTCGCCAGCGTGGAACACCACCGGCTTGTGCGGCCGGTGTATGCTCAGTATGCAGATGGGCACGACGGACACGAACGCGGCCAACGCCCACACGCCCGCTATGCCCAGCAGCGCGTTCCTCCGGTTCAAATACGTCGTGTACCTGCGCACAGAAATCAAAAAAAAAACCCCCCCCCGGTCGTATTAATTTAACGTAGTACACAGCAATCGTTGGATAATAATTCGAAATTCGGAGGACTTAGTTCAAAATTTGGTTTGCACAGGGTTTTTCGATTTACCGAGCTTCCGAATAATCGACGGGATAACGTAAACAATTCGAATCGAAGTGAGGCGAATGTGCAATTTATATAACCTAACCGCATTCGTATGTATTATTTAATCATACGTTTATTTTGACACATATCAATACATATTATTATACGGCATTAAAGAAATCTGTTATTTTTTTCATTTATTTATTTTTTTATGTTTATGATAAACTGTTATCCACAATCTGGTCCACCATAGCATTGGTTTTAGTATAATCGAAAACGTAACAGTTGGGATACAAAAACTAGGGCAACGTTTTTTTTTCACCAGTTACAAACGCCTCGATCACTTTGTTTTTTTTCTTAGGCGAATGACAAAAACTTATACTTTAAAGGACCTTCGTTCAGACTGCTTACGTTTTGCTCGATTTCAACTGTTTACTCGTCGCAGAGGATTATTTTGGTAAAATTATACGATTAAAATACAGATTAGGTAGTAATAAACTACGATCATAGTTTATCATCGTAGTTATTAGTTCGGTTACGAGTACGGTAGGTTATTAATGTATGCATAAACATTTTACTTTAATAATAGCTTTTAAAAAAATTATTATCATAAAGGTCGTGGCAAAATTAATTCAAATTGCAGAGTGTCTCCCACCGATAGACATTTTACATTATCTAGGAGATCGAAATACTTATATTTCTTGTAATTATAAAGGTTTTCTCAGGTAACCAAGTGTTTAGTTTGATTTAAAAAGTTTTTCGAATTATCGAATTTAGAATCATTGAACGAATACCGAAGTAGTTGTGTATTCGGTGAATGATCGTTAATATACGATTATTTTTACTTGCCAAGTCACTAATCGTATTCATCGTTTGTCGGTAAATATGATACGAGTCAAAAATATTTAAAATAATATAAAGTCCTAATTCAATAAAATTATTCAATAAAACACACAACTCATTATGTTGTCCGTTAAAATATTTAATAATTTCGTAATAATAACATAAAATTTTTTTTCTTAAACATATTGAACAGCTCAAAATAACATCGCGTATATTCTTACATACTACGAGAATAGTATATTTTTAGAAACTGGAATAGTAGTACAGAAATTATCTGTTAAAATCAACTAATACATCGCAAAAGGTACATTATGCGCCATACAGTAATTTTGGAAATAACATATTCGATTTGCAACAACAAAAAAAATTAATTTCTTTTCTAGTCACGGAATTTTTCATCTGTGTGCTCGACGGGAAGTTTTGCAGGTCTAATTTAAAGGTGAGATAATATGATAGCCAGTCCGTAATCCATTGAATTGTAGAATTCATGGTTGTTCCAAATTAAATGAAATTGTTAAACTGTGGTGCGTGCATGCGATTATAACTATATTGCTGTACAGTAGTAGACGTGATGATTTTAAACACTTTGCTCTATTAACATAAATAGTTATGTCACGATAGATTTGTTTAATACGGATGAATAAGATAATATTTTGAAAACCACTACTTGACAATTTTTATCTAGGAATGAAGAAATTATACCTAAACTTGTCCTCTTTTCTATTAAGTTTGTTGTAGACATACATAATATTAATAATTATTATATTCGATTAGCTTTTTTGTCTGCACAAAAATCAAATTAAATTTTATTCATGATTATTTAAAAGTGAAGTTTCTTGTGACAATTTTGAGTTGTTCACATTATCATCCAACTAATTATTGTTATTAATTATTATTTATTGTAACGTATCTCCAATGCGTAATATATAATACATATTATTATATATAAATATTTTAAAACAAAAAAAAAAAAATAATAAAAATGATATCATATCGTCCCCATTACAGAAATGTACCATTTTTGCCTATACACTACGCCGTGTTATATTTTTATTAGGGTAAAAAATAAATCGGTAAACAAATAAGCATTTAGAAAGAAAGTTAGTTGTTGGATTATTTCAATCATCGTCAAATTGTCGTTACTTCAAGTTATGTTATGTTTGAATAAACGGCAAAATTATTGATGAATATTTTTTACACAGAAATATTATTTAAATATTGAATTATAGAAAACAAATTAATTATAAAAATTATGGATTTATTATTCTCAGTACTTCTTGGAACCAGGTAAACATTTAACATTTTAATTTTCAAACCAATCATTTTTTTTTACTAGTTTTCATTGACTTTAATCAGATTTGTTTTGTTTGTTGCATCATGGTATTAATAAATGATACATTTTTATTTTAAAATGTGGAGGTGCTATGGAAACGGTAACACGCCCACTTTAGAATTTTAATTTCAAAGTAGAAGTTTTTTATTCGTCTAAATTATTATTATTATGTCTAATATGCTGTGTTCATACCGGAAATTCTAATTGACAGTAATTATTTTTAGTGAGGATGATCGGGAGCGTTATACAATGTAAAATCTGTATCGTTTAAATGATTCGTACATCAAGAGATGATAAACCAATGAACAACAACGAACGTATGAGCGTAGATTGATTTTTATTCGTTTAAAATGTTAAGTTAGCAACAGGAATGGTTGATAATAGTTGTTCATGATTTCGTAAATTAATTCGTACGAAGTGCGCGTTTGTGAAATACGATAAGTACGGACGAAGCGATCACTCGATGGTCTTGACAAACGTATCAATCGATTAGAAATGCGCAAGTCGATCTAAGGGCGAATAGAAAAATCTTGAACACCGATCAACACGATTGGGAGTGTCGTGGAATAACGTGTAGTGGTAGTATAAATAATAAAAGAATGGATAGACTTTGAGAGTTTATCACTTAGGAATAAAGATTACAAAAATTGAGGTTACAAAGGGTTTTATCACTTATTAGTTTGAAATTTGAAAATAAGCGCTTAAAATGTACTTCTAAACGTAATTAAAAAGCACTCAAATAAACATTTAAAAAATGTCAACTTAAACAAAAATATTATAAAAAATAAAATGACCTACAGTAGGAAAAACTTAGAGAAAATGTCTAAATTTTCTTCCTACACGAAAATGATAAAGTACTAGACATATTTCGTGACCCTGCTGAATATATGATTAAACATTACGAAAAATATTAAATCAGAAAATGTAGTCCATATAAATGTATAAATATACATACGAATATATATGTTCATGACAGTTCATGTAAAATTATTACAATGAAATCAAACAAAGTCGTATAGCGTATTCATATTTCACGCGCATTTGCATATGTTATCCTTACCGATGATTTCCCTTAGAAGAGCGAGAACGACAAAACGAAATCAGTCATTCTCCCTTCCCCGTTCCGGGCGACGACCCCTCGTTACACCAATAATACAGACGGAGCCTATCCGTTCATTTATTATCTATGAGTGGTAGTCGTGCTGCCGAAGGTGCGGCGGACCGATAAACCGCCCGTGTTAATGATCGCGTGCACACGGTCCACTAACGAAAACCCGACGGGACCGTGGGGATGCGTCAACGTCGTGCGTCGATCGTTCATTCGTTTGGTTGTCGCACCGCCGTCAAGACTGCCGCCCGTCACGCGGACGGACACACGGACGGTGCACCCACGTCGGGTCGGCAACCGTTGCGAAACGTTCGATCAAACATTACCGGTCGGCCGCGTCTCGATTTTCGGCGATCCCCGTTATCCGGCGTTACCGAACGTTGGCCGTGTCGCACACCGTATCACGTGAGTGGTGCAATAGATCTCTCTGGTTCAGATCGACCCGACCCGGTACCGCATCGCTATGTGCTGCGGAGACGCCGTCCAGCGGTGTGTAACATTGCACGAAACACTTTTGCGCAGCGTCCGAACATCGTGCGTGACGCCACATCGCATCTTCTGAACCTGATGCTCTAAATATCCGTCCCCCACCGTTCATCACGAATAAACCAGCTCGTTGTCAGTTCCCGTTAATACGATTTGTGTAAAACGAAATCTACGCATGATCTTTACAATAAACAGTAATCCCGATCGTGGTAAATCACGCGAAATCAGGTCGAACTAAGTCTAAAACGTAAGCAAGTTAAAAATTCAAAACTCATATCGATTATTCTAATCTCTAAACGAATATGTCTCTAAACATGATGATTTTATAATACTTAACATTTTTATCTTTCGGTGCTCGTTTGATAAAGAAACAGATTATATAATATAGAATTGTTGGTTACTGTTATATGATTGAAATACATATTAGTTATAATATATATATATCATATAATAGTATCATATAATACGGTTTTATGAAATTTACCAATAATATTGTGATTACCGAATACACCTACACCAAAAATCGTTGATAACACGTCTCTTAAGAATATTGTGTGATTCTCAAATTAATACAAATCAAAAGACATCTATCTAGTATTATCTGCACTCTATACTCTTATAAAAATACGTATTTACTATACACTTCCTTGTTAATTAAAAATCTATGATCAAAATCATGTCGAACATCAAAATTTATGGGTACGAATTTCGGATATACATTTTTGGTATTTTAGGTTATGTGGTATAATGCGATAAAATGTCATATTACATATTCTTGTGCCGTTAATTATTTTACGGTATTAATTAAGGTATGTTATTATTATTATTACACGTAAACGATTTGGGCCCGTATTACCACATGTACATAATCGAAATTTATAGGGTATTTGTGGAATGTCCATATTGCATAATAAGTAATGCCAGAACGACTTAAGAGCTGTACGTTTTCGCACTTGTAGTCGTATATTAATATTATTGATGGAGCAACACGTTGAATTATGATTTTTTTCTTTGTAGGAAATATATCGAGTTACGTTATGGGTATAAAAAATTTAATATTTTACAGTTTCTTTTTTGCCTACCTATCTGCAAAGAATTTAAAATATCTAGAATATTTTTTTTCCAACGTATTTAAAATAGGTAAAATACGAACTCGTTTCGTTATTGCGTATGTATCATAATGGAAACGTTTGGAATTAAAATACGTATGTTTCTTTGTAATATTTCATTGAGCTATGTCTATACAGTAAAAATGTTTAAAAAAATATATTTCATTAGATATAATGGAAGCTATTTGTGTGAATGGGTTTGTGTAATACGTGGTTTCAGATTGTTCCCGGCCCAGTACGATTGAATTACATTTAAATGTAATAATATGGTCCTTTTAAGTTTGTCCACTATCGTCACTGTTGTGTAATCCTTTGTACACATATATGCATTAATCATGTGGTATAGCAACACAATGCATTTAGTTCAGTTTGTATAAGTACGAAATGTCACTAATTTAATGCTTTTTATTGCTATGTGCTTTTATCGAGAAAGTTATATTATGCAGTAAGTACATGAGTATATATAGCATAGCCCATTTATGCAAAAATGAATATCAAATGGTTATGAAAGCAATTTAAGTGTATTTATTATTTTTTAGAATGATTAAAATGTTAAAAAAATAAACCAATTAAAGTTTACCTTTTTTTCCGTTAGTCTAAAAATTACCAATTAAGTAGGTATTATTAAATAATTATACATAATAATATATATATAATTAGTAGAACAAATATAAAATAAGCACACAGTTGTATAACAACTGCATATTGTAGCATTTTTATTAGCTTTTAATAAAAAGTAGGCAGTATTATGACTTTAAAATTAAAAATATTGTGATTATTAATAGGAATGAAAAGTTATAGAAATTGAACATTTTTCCAGTCTTCTTTTTATAGCTATATAGGTTAAAAATCTATTCTATAACCTAATGAGTTGATATTTGTAGTTTATTTTTTTTTTTTTTTGCATACGTTGATATTTTCTTCAAGAACAGCATATTAATGATATTTTGTTCACATTAATGCATTTTTTCTATATTTGTATTTATTTTCAATATAATCTATCTCATAAAACAATAATTGAACAGATAATCTGTAGTTATAATAATACAGGGTTCAATCCTCCAGTATATAATGCATATTTATTATTATTATTTACTAACGTACCGTATTATTCTTTTACTATCGAATAGTACTTATATTGAAATAAAATAGAACATCAATACTTATCAAGAAAATGGTGTTTTTAGTTTATCTGATTATAACGAGATTATTTTTTCTTTCTCGACTGTCAAAAATTAAAATTAGTTCAATCTACCATTGTTCGTCATGTATGATCTCATTATTATCCATGTGTTCGTTGTGCTGTTAAGTGTTTAATTTATTTAAAATTCCACAAGCTCCTGGTATAAAGAAGTACTTCACAAAATTGAACGAAAATGTTTTCCATATAAATGATGATATATATGTATAGGATGTATTCATTTTTATATTACGTTGGCGATTATAGAAGCGCTTAGTAATATAATATTTTTAGAACAAAGTTAAGTTAATAATTTCTCTTCATAAAAAAAAAAAAGTTAATAATATTGTAACTACGATTGATGGAAATAAAATGAGAGGAGTCTAAATTATGAACATAATTTTAGTTAGGCTGTTGGGTAAATCAAGCAATTTCAAGGATTTGCAAAGATGATATCACAGGGATGTTTTTAAAATGCAAATGACCTTCTATGAGTTTACCGGAATGGTTTACTCTAGAAATGCTATTCAGCTCTAAATAGCCATAAACCTAGCTGTATATAGATATTCTACCTCCAACCACTTATTCGGTATGTTATACCAAAATCTACTCACGTCGCAAAAAATCCGCACGAAATTATGTGTTAAATCCAAAGTCTAAATCGACATTGGATTTGCCGTACTTGGAGCAAAATCGCGGTAGACCATGTTGGAGATTAAATTTCGTGCGTGTGAAGGATGGCGTTTATTTAAATGTATTATACGCATGTACGACGATAGCCGCAAAGTAGTGGTTTCGGGATGTGTGGTCGTTTAACGGGTAAAATTGGCCTGGTCGGTTTGTTTTAAACTATACAGCAAACTAAATTTTAGCAATTACCTGGTAAGTGAACTTTTGATTTCGGTCTGAAAACCGATGGAATAGCATTTTTGGCAGCGAAATAACTGTGTTTGAGTGACAATAAAAATGGTATAATAATTACATTATATATACGTGGTATGATGCTAAAAATTCATTTGTACCATAAAAAAAAAATTATATTACAATATTAATTCACGGCTCCGTTTAAAGGCGTACCTAATCGTCTTTTTTTTTATATAAAATGTACTACATTCCCTTACATAATAATCCCGCTATATTAACAATCGAAATAATGCTATTGTTACATTGATATCAAATAACAGCAGTAGAAAAAAATGTAAGCGTACATATTTTTGGAATACGATTGTCAGAAACCTCAGTCGTATAATTTCAAAGTTTGCTTTGTGTTTTTCGATTTTTTTTATTTGTATGTCATTTGACTCAATGAACGATTTTATGGTTTAGAGCTACATTCCCAAACGAATTCTACTGCGTATTTTACGTTTTTCTACGCTATATACTATTGCAGTTTATCACTTTAACGATAGAGCAAAAAAAAAAAAAAAAATAAAATAAAGAAAAAAGAATTTCGGCAACCGCTTTTTCCAATTTCATTTCACTATTTCTAACGTGAGCTCTGGGGGGGTTTTCTATGCCCGTCACGTCCGTTCATCAACTTTCTCGCGTAATTGGGTTCAAATCAACGTTATCCACCCCACCCCATCTTATTGCCCTTTGTCTCTCGACCCATCGTTCACGAGTGCCGCCGGTACTTGCGGATATCATCAGTGAATTTTAGCACATCAGTATGACTAAGAAAGTCATGAGTGAACCTGTAGCTTTCGATTTTGTTACATTCTGTTTCAGTTGGCGATTGAATTTAGTGGTCGTAAACTTTTAAGTGTACGTATAGAATTCAAAGCTTACAATCAAAACCCGATCATTCCACGGTTTTCAACATATTTTCATACCGCTGAGTATGATTATACCTAATTTTACTGTCGACATACTAAACAAGTTTTAAGCTCAACGGTACGCAATAATAACAACTCGATTTCAAATATGTAGATAATGAAAAGAAAAGAAGCTAGAAATAATTTACTGATTTTATTAGAAGTCGTGGAGTTTGTTTGATTTTATTATTCAACGTAGTTTTCAAACAAACGTATAGGTTTAAATAAATAAAAATGATAATATAAAATACCAGGAATTACTAGAAAATATTGGAATAAAAATCATGTTTTATATAACATTATATATTAAGCTTACATGTACAAATGGTTGTTGGTTTGTAAAAAAAAAGAACAAATGTAAAACAGGTTCGAAAACACGACGTTAAGAATTATAACCTAACAAGCAGCATAAAAGTCTTACTTTTGGCATAATGTTTTTTTTTGCAGCGACAATTTTCAATTAAATTTCAAGTCACCGATGAATAAGAATTACATTTTTGTCCGTAAAATATAACATGTTGTTTTAAGATTAAATATTATTACATGAGCTGTAACAAAAAGTATTTAAACTCGGACTCATATAATATAAGTACGTAATATTTACGTCTACGATAATTTTTTTTTTCTTAAATAAACTTGGTGAGTTGTCAAAGTTCATCTTGAAGTTTAAAATGACCCTTACGTATAATGCATTAATATATATATATATATATATATATATATATATATATTAATATATATATATATATATGGTGTTTAAAAGTTTCGAAAATAATGACAGTATTTTTTAAGCTAAAGTTAATATTTATATATTAGGTAAATTGTTTTCAGTATCTTTCTGTTAACTTTTCAGCACAAATGCGGCGTAAATAATTACTCTATAAGTACTTTTTTTTCAATTTAACTTATATTTTGTGTATTGCTTACACTCTAAATTGTTATATAGTTTTGACTTCTTTCTTTCCAACTTGCAGATAGATTTTTTAATTAATAGACTTCTTTGTAAAATATTTTAAACATTATTCCTTTAATTTTTTAACAGGATAAATATAAATATATAATATATTACGCACATAATGAATTAGTTAAAATTGTTTACGAATAGAAATTCAGTATATTTTTAGCTATCTGATGTCAGATTATGTGTAAATATGTTAAATATTCTGCAATCAATTACCTACAACTGTATGAACACTATACGATGATTTCAAACTGATATGCAATATAAAATACACAATAGACTATTGAATTTAACCGGATTCGAATTATAGTTAGCAATATATTGAACACTGATCTGTAAACATATACTACATAACTGTGTATTATATTATACTGTTTCATCTATCTATTTAGTTTTGGACGATAATTAATCTCAGATAATTAATGCGAAAATTCTAATAAGCATATCCTTATAACACTTATATGATTAGTATATATGTTAAATATAAGTTTATTCGTAAAACGTTTTAGTGAAAATTAAATAAATTAATTGATTTTAATTTCTAGTTA
This sequence comes from Sipha maydis, assembly GCA_034509805.1. Lineage (NCBI taxonomy): Eukaryota > Metazoa > Arthropoda > Insecta > Hemiptera > Aphididae > Sipha > Sipha maydis. The sequence goes on from JASXSY010000284.1 coordinate 66,326, forward strand.
AAAAAATATGTGAGTTAATTTATAAATGAATAGGAAACCTATTTTATTGTTAACTACAGTTAGTGTACATGTATTACACAAACTGACATATAGCATGTTTAAACAACAATAGATTATGATATTTATTAAAGCCGTAGTCAACAAACCATAGTTGTATAAAATAAGTTTAGAAATGTTTAATATGTCATTGTCGTTTAAGCTTTGACAAACAGAAAGATAAGTTACCTTTACGTTATACACATGTATCTACACAAAAAGATTTTTGAAAAAAAAATAACGGGTATAATAATATATCGATTCGCAGTCGAACGGAAACGTCCTGAATGATTTAGTTATTTACGCTGTGAAATAGACATCTTATAGTTGGTGTGAAGCAATTTGTACGGGATTTGTGCGTACGGATTGACGATATCGATGATGCACTGTTGTCAGTTGTGTGCGCAACATAAATATAAGTCTAAAATGTACTTGATTGTAAACAATCACGAGGATTCGATTTTCGGTATACAAAAGTAATAGTCTACGAATGTGAATATTTTGTTATCGAAATTTAACGTTTTCAAGAAACATAAAATACGAAACTACAGTGTAATATGTACTATATTATTACAATATTAAAACGTGTGGAAATCGGTAAACGTGTGGTTGATAGTATTACGAAGGATCAGTCGCACATGAATGTAATAATGGTACGTGAATCAGTATCTGTCAAGGCTTGAACGAAAAAAATAAAAAACGCAATGTGTTTTATGCTTATTGGAATGTATTGATTTAATTCTTTCTAACGCGATTTGAAACGTATTGCTAAACTTGGAGAACTTTCAGTGACATCTATTATAGTACTGATATCTATAATGTATACGGATCTTTGCGTGCTTCTATACAGATGAGTATTATTTCACTTTCCAATTCAAATATTAATGTTGTAATGGTGTACGCAACGAAGATATCAAGAAATCCTACGAAACCTAAATCGACCGAACTCGACTCACCTCAGAGGATCTTTGATATGAATGTATCTATCCAGCGATATGGCGCAGAGGTTGAGTATAGATGCGGTGGAGCACATCACATCTATAGCGATCCATAATGTCGCAGAACTTTGCGCCGAACATCCAGTAGCCCTGCAAGTCGTTGATCAGCGCAAACGTCATAACCAGTGCACCGACAAACAGGTCGGCGATGGCTAACGAAGCAAGGAACAGGTTTCCGATGCGTCGCAGCCCTCGGTCCGTGTAGATGGCCATGCACACCAACACGTTGCCGGCGATCGATAGAAATATGACGACGATCAGAAATGATCCTGGAACCACAACACGGGTACACGCCATCAATTATAATTCATCTAGTTTTGCCGATAGTCTAAAATTCGATTTTTCAGAGCGGAGAGATGACTATGCGTGCATAACACGTCTACAAGTAAGACCTATTAATATTTTAGTTTAATTTCCTTAATGTTTTACTTTTTATTTCTTATGTTTATTTTTTTTTTAGCCAAAGGTAACACTGAGCCACCGCGAATCTATCATTATTCTCGATATTCTCCCCATTTAGGCCAGAGTGGCAGTGTGTACGGTGAGAGAGAGGACTAGGCACTAGGGCCGTGTCAACCATTTAATTTTAGGTGGACGATTCATAATATATAATAATCTATATATGTTTCACCAAATGAAATATAAAGACGTGATTTTTTTCTCGAAAACCGATTATTTTAAGAATTATTGCTAGGTAAAAAAAACATTCAGCAAGTAGCGTTCAAATAATTTTTTTAATATATACGACTACTCGCACGTGAAATGAATTTATTCTATTTCGTTGAAAATGTAAATATTATGCATTTTAATACATTTCTATATAGGTAGTAATAATATGAAAAAAAAAAATAATTTAGATAATTTTTGGAATAATAAACAAATTAAAAATCAGATATACATAAAAACCAATAGAATTTATATTCTTAACCCACCAACTTAGCTTTGTAATTTTTAACTTGTACAGTTTGAGCTTACACAACAACTTACCGATGCAAAATAGTGGCAGTGCTGTCAAAGCATCTTCATTGTTGTCATCGTACTCATCATTTTCCGGCGTTCCGTTGTTCGTTGTATTTGGTTTTAATTGGTATCCTAAATTAAAGAAAATATAAAATATCAATGTCAATTCAATGCAGGTGTTCAATATTATTGTTTGCATTCATTTTATGTAGACATCATGATTTAATAAAATAAAAATATATTGAACTATGCTGATAAAAATATTTTTTCTACAACTCTACATTGAGTATCGTGTAAACTATTACAATAAAAAAAAAAAAAAACAATCATACTATATTTTAGTTATTTTTAAAAAAAAAAAAATATTATAAAACCATTCTTAAAAAAAAAAAAAAAAACCGTTTTGTTTATTTTTTTATAATAAAATATTTATGTACAACAATTATGTTTAAAAATTGTAATTAATTTTATATTCTTCCTCTTAAAAATTTAAGATCACTCTTTTTTGTTATTTATTACAGCTGCAGCAAAAAAGTGGGAGGATTTTTTATCAAAAATAATTGTTTAAATTTTTCCATTAAATAAGTTAATTTTCGTTCGACCAATCTTAAATTAAGTCATGAAAAAAATAGTTTTCGTTATGAAAAAAACATGCTTATATTTTTAAGTTCATTAATACCGAAAACTTTTGTAATAAGTTTTAAACTTACCCACACACACACACACATACACACACATATACAGCATAATTTAAATATTTCAATGAATAATTTATTAACTGATAAACTGCTAATTGAATATTAATAATGTATATTAACTTCTTTTCATTTTTAACGTACGCACGAACATAAATTATATTTAAAATAGTACTCTCCGAAATTGTCGAACCTTCCAACCATTTTTAAGTTTCTTATTTTCTATTATAGTATTCATATGTGCATACTAACTGTATAGTTGTTTTACAGTGCATAATATACCTGGCAAATGATGGCGGCGTTAACATAAACGTAATGTTTTAAAATCACATCACGAGCATTATGGGAATATTCGGTGGGGCGAGCAAAACGGTTTTGTGTATCGCAGCGGGACTAAAGTTGTTAAACAATAATATGACGAGGGTGGTCCTATACTATACATATATTGGTACAAATACGTCGACAATATG